>PVKE010020232.1:0-27684 GCA_004027555.1 Craseonycteris thonglongyai
AAAAAAAAAAAAAACAAGCTCTAAGGCACAGCCCATCTGGGACCAAGCACAGCAGCCTCTGTATCAAGAAGCTGGGAGAAATTCAGTAAAGAAGTGAGAGTTCCAGATGGGGACCACGGGAGGAAGCAGGCATGCCAGCATTTGGCAAATCCTCTAAATCACGGGGCATAGCAGCCATACAACCAGTCATTGACTCCCTTCACAAAACTAAAGCTCTTGAAGGTACATGCTTGGCCAGACCTCAGGGGGAGACTGAAGGATAGTTTGACCATTTGAACTGCCCATTTCAACTGTTTGGTTTCAGAGAACTCAGCTGTCCCTTCTTGTATCGCATCACCCATGGGTCAGGACAGCACTGTGGTGGGGCAAGCTAAGCAGCCGTGTAGCTTCACATGAACAAGGGCCTTTCTTGATTACAGACCCCGGACTATTCCACAGTTCCCAGCTACCTGGCTTAACTAGTAAAGGAGACACCACTGCCGCAGGTAAACATGCTGCCATTTCCTTTACACTAGTTTGGCTTGAGTGAATTATGCAGCATGTGTATCTACTTTCAAAATACTTTCAGATTAGATATGCTGGGTCACATTTTATCTGTAGGAGGTGTTAAACTTGGAATTTCATACATTTATATAAACAAATAGAAATTAGGATATCCTTTCTGTACATTACAAAACCCTAAGGTCCTATACCATTCAGTCTCATCACAGATTTACAAACAAATCAAATCAATTCCTTCATCATTCATTCATTCAACATATATTTCTTGGGTGTCTTCTTATACATACTAAGTCTTATTCCAGATGACAGGGGTACAGCAGGTAACAAACAGAATTTCTTTCCCTTATAAATGTTACATTCCAGGGAAGCCGGGATGGCTCAGTGGGTTGAGCACTCACTTTGCAGCCCTGAGGTCCAAGGATCGAGTCCCAGCCCCAGCTCATGTGGACCCACCCATATGCTGAACTGGGGTGTGCTTCCCATGTGGGAGGCCCCCAGTTTGGTTCTCACTGGGGCGAGCTTCTCATGAGGGAGGTTCCCAGTTCTGTCCCTAGCTGACAGGGGCATGACTCCCATGTGGGAGGCTCCCAGCCTGGTTTCCACCCCATGGGGCCCTGTGCCCACCTGCATGGAATGAAACTATGTAAAAAACTAATGCTGTCAACTATGGAGACTGCTCTGGGCCCTCTCCCTTCTCTCTCTGTCTCCCTCTATCTGTCAAAAACAATAAAATAAATCTTTAAAAAAAGTTTATATTCTAGTGGAAAGAAATTAGATAAATAAATACTAGATATTATATGTTAGAGAGCAGTAAGGGCTATGCTAAAGCATGCTAAAGCTGTAAAAGGAATGGGAAATGTTGGATTGCAGATGAGGTTACAATTTAGATACATCAGGAAAGTACACACTGATAACATGACAATAAAAAATAATTAAAAATATAATTTATATCTTAGCCTCTAAAAAAAAGTCTAAATAAAAAAGCACAACTGATTTCTTTTTCTCTCCCTCCCTTACACACACACACACAGACACACACGCACACACACACGCACACACTTTAGCATCTTTCAAGAGTCCTTCTCAACTTTCATAATCTTCCTTTACCAGTGAGCTCTGGCCTCCCTCCCTATTCACCTTATCCAGCTCAGTAGATAATTTCAGATACCTTTTTAAAAACTTTCAGTTCAACTTTATTAAATTCAATAATTAGTTATTGATCATCTACTATGTGCCAGGAATTACAGTAGGTCCTAGGAATATAAGAATGAACAATTGCTCTCAAGTGCAGAGGAGACAGACAATAAAATGCAGAATTTTGAGGGTGGTATTAGAGTATATGTAAGGGGTTCCTAGCCCCAGACGTGAGGGTAGGGAAGTCAGAGAGTTTATTGGAAGACTCTATGTCCAAGTTTATAGCCAAATTATATCCAACACAAGCTATATGTGTTGAGTTAACTGTTAACCCGGTGACAAGAGGAGATAAAAGTCCCAGGCAGAAGGCTAAGGCATAGAGGCGCAAACTCTCCTACAGTGATAAACCTTCCCACACGACTCACTTTCACGAGTCTGCTGATGACTATTTCCCTTTGGAGACTTCTTCAGTACCTGTGGGTAAAGGGTTAACAAAATGAGTTTTCTTTCTACATGAGAATTTGGCCTTCAATTAACTTTCTCCCTCTGTCTTCTTGTTAACCTGATAAAAATGGCATTAACTCTGCTGCCAGGACACATTGTTAGTGATGCAAATTGCCTCCTGATTGGTAAGTTGTATCTGGACTGGGTGGGACTATAAATGAACCATAAGCACAGGAAGAGGTTGTTGCCCTTGGTATTGGCTCCAGTGGGCATGTCGCATCTAAGCCAGGGCTATTTCCATACTCGCTGGATGGGAGCTTAATTTCTTCCATGGGAGGGGGACCGAAGAGAGTCACCGCTGCCCTATGAGGACAGGGGCAAGAGACCACTGCAAGAACTCCTCTCATGACAGAGAAGCACCGTGACCCTGCCGGCACTTGGTGATCCCGGTCTTACAGCAAGCATTCTGAGTAGACTGGGCCCGCGGGTGGCCTGTGGCCATCACATGAGTCTAAATACTTACTTGAGTCTATGAAGAAGGCTCCCTGGTAGGCACTGCAGTGTCCATTCACAAACTCTATCAATCTCTCAACAGTGCTACTTCTTAGAAAGGCCAGTGTGTAGGAAACGATGAAACAATGGTATAACTGTTCCTGTGTTTGCCTCCTTCATCGTAGTACCCATGCTAAAAATCCCACAGGTCATTATTGACGGTGAGTTGTTTTGTTTTGTTTTTTACCTTGTCCTATGGCTCTTCCGCTCTCTGAAATCTACCCTCCATCAGCTCCCCTCCCCACACCTGCTATCAATCTGGCATGCTACTTTTCACACCACTTTTCCCTCTGGTCCATTTTAAATTCAACCAAAGTTGGCTTTCTCTCTAACTAGTTTTTCTTTATAGCCAGTTTTCCTACAGTGATCTTCTGGCACCTTATTTCGAACTCTCCCTCTGCTCTCTCATCAAACTCTAGGCTCTTTGCTTTTTTCCTATCTATTTGGATCTTTTCTCACTCCTTTTCATTCTAATTTATCTCCACACTGCCCTCCATCCCAGCACAATGCTTTTCCGGAATGCCAAGA
Source organism: Craseonycteris thonglongyai (assembly GCA_004027555.1). NCBI lineage: Eukaryota > Metazoa > Chordata > Mammalia > Chiroptera > Craseonycteridae > Craseonycteris > Craseonycteris thonglongyai. The sequence goes on from PVKE010020232.1 coordinate 3,160, forward strand.
CTGTTGTGCTTTAGTAATCTTTTTTTAAGCTTAATTCACTTCTTTACATAAGGCTTTCCATCACTGTGCAAATCTTTCTGATCGGTCTATCTGACCCTTCACAGGAGTGTAAATATTAGGAAACTACTCATATACCCATAAATAAACAAGTTACAAAGTTGTCAAATGACCCGTTTTGTCACACGTTGGTTTTTAACATTAAAAATCTTTCTACCAGTATCTTCTATTTGGTGCTATTATCTTAAAACAGTTTTTCACAAGCACCCACCAGGCTACAAAAAAAATAAAAATTATTCAATAGATCCAAAGGACTCAATAGTAAACTCTTTAGGTAAAACTAAGAATCAATTAAAATTGAAAATGTATATCAGATATTTTATATAGTATTATATTTTTTTTTTAAGATTTATTTTTATTGTTTTTGATGGAGGGAAACAGACAGAGAGACAAAGAGAAGGGGGAGGGCCCAGAGCAGTCTCCATAGTTGACATTAGTTTTCCATATAGGTTCACTCCACAGGTGGGCACAGGGCTGTGCAGGGCAGGAACTGGGCCAGGCGCCTCCCACATAGGCCCCGGCAAGAACTGAACTGGGGGCACTCCCCAGCTCAGCATGTGGGTCCGCCTGGTCTCGGTCTCAGGGGCTTCAACGCGAGCACTTAACCTGCTGAGCCATCCCAGCTTCCTCAGCATTATATTTTTTAGAAGTATATTTGTATTTATTGCTTTCCCTACATCTTATTCTAAAAGTTTAGAGGTTTCAGCTAATGAAGGTTAGGTTTTAAGTTCTACATGAAATAAAAGGCTGGAGTTCCTTCCTCTGTAGCATTCCATTCCCTCACACCTTGAAAATTGGGTCTTGGAAAACATGCCTCTCGACTATACCTGCATGGTGCTACAGACCATTGCAAGTGCAGCTGCTGAAAGGAAGTCTAACCACTGAGGTTGCCATCAGTCTTGAAGCTTTGGAGCAGTATACATTGTTGTTTTGTTTTATTTGCTCTGTTTGACAGCATTTAGACAAAGGTGAAAAATTCAAACCATAGGAGAAGACTGTTCAAATAAAGGAAGGTTCTCTAGTTCCAAGGTCTTTCTATCTGTATATAAACTTGAGGTATTCACTCGTATCTGCTCTTTTGTCTTCTTGACTTAAATTAAAATATATCATGCTAAGAATCTGTCTGCTTGGCCAGAGACAAGATTTCATCAATCACCAAAGAGCAATAAAAAGTTGCTGGGCTCAATGAGGTCCAAACATATTGTCATCATTGCTGAACTTAGCAACAGTCTAGACTATGTAACCACTTCTCATCAGATACCAATCAAAAACACTCCTGGAAAGAATGACTCCTTCATATGGCTTCATTCCCATTTCAGCTCTCAACACCCTCACTCTTTCCTCTCCAATCATGAGTTTTACTTCAGTTTCTCAAATGCTCTAAGATTTCTCTCACATTTAGGTCTTTGAATATGTTGTTTCTACCTGAAATAGTCTCCTAGTCCTCACTTGACTCATCCCTTGATCAGATTTTCCATCGATATCCCTTCCTTTAGGGAGGCCCTCCCAGGCCCCTCTCACAAATTAGTTCAAGAGCCCCCATATTTCTGTGCAGCCCCAGCACAGCAATTCTACATTAGTTATTCATCAGTTAATGTGTATAGTGCCTACTAGACCCTATGCTTCATGGAAGGAGGGCTATGTCCATTGTATCTGCCACCACAACTCCAAGACATAGTACAATTCCTGGCACACTAACAAGCACTTATTGATAAGTAGATAAATTGATGAAATAGACATACAACTATGGCATAATGTGATTTAATACCAAATTAGTACGGTATTTGTCAATTTTCCATGGGCTGATAGAATCAAGAGTCAGCTAGTGACAACAAGCACAGAAGCAGCCACCTCTTTACAGATCCAAACACAAGGAAACTCTTAAGGCCTTAACGTTAAAAAAACAAACATCAATTCAGAAAGTTACACCATTCAAGCAACCAAGAGATGAAGGTTAAAAAAAACAAACAAAAAAAAATAATAGAGGCAAGAAATAATCAGCCATAACTCAATTGAAGGAAAGCCCAAGACCTGCGTGTGAAGTGTCTTGGTTTGTTCCTGGTTCATTTCCAAAGCACCATGTAGGAGGCTTGGCATGTTGAAATGGAGATGATAGATTAAAAACAGAAAATGTGCGTAAGTCCTGAATCAAAAATAAATGCAAGCAAGTCAAGACCTCTGGAAAAGCAGTTTTCAGATGGACTGGAAAAGAACTATGAGTGTTCAAAAGTAACCCTGAAATGGGAATACAATAAAGTCTGAAATAATCATTGCAGTTGACTTATTGAGTACTCACCATATGCCTTGAAATATGCTAAGCATTTTGAAAGCATTACCTCATTTAGTCCTTGGAACCATCTCATAAGGTAGGCACCATTATTGTCTCATTTTTCAAATGAGGTAACTGAGGTTTTAAATGGTTAAGTAATGTTCCCAAGGCCACATAGTTAATTAGTATGAAGCCTGTATTCAAACTCAAATTTTTGGAACTCAAATTCTTACACTCACTGTATTCCATATCACCCAAATCAAACCCTTGTACTCCTTTCCAGCCAAACCCACAACCACATTCATCTCCTCCGTGGCATTTCTGACCTCCTTATACTGCTCTCCAGGGTGTTTCGGTGAAAATAACAGGAAACTCGTGTTTAAGTCCTCTTCAGAGTAACCATAGAAGGTCCCACAAAGAAACTCAGAGAAGGACTCCTGTAAACAGGGCAACCAGGCAGGGCCTGTTGTAGCCTCCTGTCAAGGCTCAGAATAATGAGAGAACAGTGAAGGTCCATTCACATACATGTTTGAACTCAGCATATGTGTCATGTGTAGGTGTGTGCTTCTGCAATGCATATGTGTCCATATATATGAGCCTTAATGCTCAGGATACTGTCTAAAGGCATTTACACCAAACTTAACAGAGGTGACTAATGGGAAGGGGAGTGAATTAGAAGCAGGAGTAAAGGGGAATGATTCCTTTTTAGGCTGGGTACTTCTATAATGCGTGTAGCATTATCCAACACGCCAGTCAGGTCATAGGAGTCTCAAGCCCATTTTCTGCTTGAAAAGAGAATTGCCTTATTGCAGCTATGACAGGAAGATCTCTGCTGCTCCCTTGCAGAGACCTCCTGAGACTTCTCAGTGGACCTGCCTTGCTATTTCTGCTAGAGCTTACTGCATTTCCACTTCTTTTATTTCCACTTTCTTCAACGTGCTAACTAATACTTCTTTGATAATAGCCGCTGAGACCATATTTAAGTGGACCAGAATAAAACAGTATTTCTTAACAGATCCTAGAACATTTTAGAGCTCTACTGTTCCCTTGACTGCAAAAACTTAATGCACACTAGGCCCAGGTATGCTCCACCTTCAGGTGGGCCTGTACCAGTGACAGCAATGGGTTTTATCCAGTCCAAGTGGGTCTAGCCTGCAGCCCACGGGCCAAATGCAGCCCAGAATATCTTTGAATACAGCCCAACACAAATTTGTTCACTTTCTTAAAACAAGAGATTTTTTTTTTTTTTCAATTTTTTTTTTAGCTCATCAGCTATCATTAGTGTTCGTGTATTTTATACGTGGCCCAAGACAGTTCATCCAATGCGGCCCAGGGAAGCCAAAAGGTTGGACAGCCCTGATCTATCTAGTCCATGATGTTTCATGTCAATTTACCTATAAGTGAAACCTTCAATGAATCTTTAAGTCACTTGTCCCCCTTGGTTTACAAATCACCAGGTGATGTTCTCTAATGTTGTTGTTTTCTAAATACACAACTAGCCACATGAATGTGCTTATTATAAAAGAGTAAAGCCACACAGAAGTGTATCAAGGAAAATGGAAAAGACTCATCTTTGACTTTTCTTCTTATTGCCGCAAATCACTGAAAATCAATCATGTGTATCCTTCTAAGTAATTCAAATGTGTTTATAAACCTAAATACACAATGACTTGCTTTTGTTCATTCCTTTATTTCTATATATTTCAGATATTTTCATGTCAGAATATTTAGGTCTGGGGGAAGCCGGGATGGCTAAGTGGGTTAAGCGCTCGCTTTGCAGCCCCAGGGTCTGAGGATCGAATCCTGGCCCAGGCCTGTGCAAACCCATATGCTGAACTGGGGTGTGGCCCTAGTTTGGTTCTCACCAGGGTGAGCTTCCCATGTGGGAGGTCCCCAGTTCAGCCCCCAGCTTGTGGGGGCGTGCCTCCCATGCAGGAGGCCCCCAGCCCCGTTCCCGCCCTGGGAGGCACATCCCCGCTCCCCCCACCATGCCCACCTGTGTAGAATGAAACCATGTTGAAAACTGATGATGTACAACTATGGAGACTGCTCTGGGCCCTCCTCTTTCTCTCTGTTTCTCTCTCTCTTTGTCTCTCTGTCAAAAACAATAAAATCTTTAAAAAAAAAAAATTGGGGGTCTGTCTAATTCATTTTAATGGCTATGTGATATTACATAGTGTGACCAAATCAAATTGATTTAACTACTACTGTATTGCTGAATAATCAGAGCATTTTCATTTTTAAAGTGTTACAATGTTACAGTGAATATCCTAGCATGTGCATCCTTATGCACACTTTAAAGTATTTCTAAGCAGAATTGTCAAAAATAAAATTTCTACTTATTGTCAATTTTGATAAATATCACAAAATTACCACCTAAAACTATGTGACTATTGTTTAATTCTCTAACTTTATAATATTTTTTTTCAAGATTTATTTTTATTGTTTTTGACAGAGAGAGAGAGAGAGAGAGAGAGAGAGAGAGAGAGATACAGAGACAGAGAGAAGGAGGGCCCAGAACAGTCTCCATAGTTGCACATCATTGGTTTTTCCACATAGTTTCATTCCACAGGTGGGCACAGGGCTGCATAGGGCAGGAACTGAGCTGGGGTCTCACCCCGGTGAGACCTGAACTGGGAGAGCTCTCCAGTTCAGCATATGGGGCCACATGGGCAGAGGCCGGGATTCAATCCTCAGTCCCTAGGGCTGCAAAGTGAGCGCTTAACCCACTGAGACATCCTGGCTTCCCCTACGGTATTTTTTTTTTTTATGTAGTAGGCCAAAATAGTCCCCTTATCCCATATGGATTATTCTTATTTTTCAAAATTACCTTAGTGCAGTTCTCATTCAGGTCAACTTTACAATTGGGTTTTCAATTTCCATTAATTCTTTTGTGAGACAAGAGAAGCCTGAAGGAATGAAGGGTTTGGTGTCTCAGATTTCTGCCAATTCCATGTCCCACCCTGTGGGAGAAGCAGCCAGGGCCCCTGAAAAGTAGGCCTCTGAGGCCCACAGAGCCAAGGTCTGAAAGGCAAACCTTATCACTAATCACTGCCAGGCTTAGGCGAGCCTGGTGAAGGCCTCTCTCCATCCTGCCTGGCCTGTCAGCTTCCTTCTTCAGATGGCAGTGGCTTCAGGAGTCTCAGATAGCAGCACAGTCACCTGGATGACTCCCCTCAGAGAGCGTGGGGATCACCAGAGGGCCAGGACCAAGCAGCCATGCTGCACAGTGAGGGCAAGAGCTTTGGGGGCCAGACAGACCAGACAGGGCTGTGACCTGGCCTACCCTGTGTCTGCGTGAGCCCAGGTGAGTCACGTGACCTCCCTGAGCTGGAAGCTCCTCATGCTCAGGTAATATGGAGATTAACTACAGCTTGCTACAAGAATGCTAACATAAGCGCTCTAGCTCCTGTTTGTGAAGTCTCTAGCACAGTGCCTGAAGCAGGTAAATGTACAGCAGATTTAAAAATAAAAACGTGAGATGGTTGTTTTCACGCATTTTCTATCAACCCTCTTGTGATTTCTCCTCACCCTTATTCCATCAAGAGAGCAAGGTCGGGAAGCCGGGATGGCTCAGTGGATTGAGTGCTCACTTTGCAGCCCTGGGGACCAAGGATCGAATCCCGGCCCCGACCTGTGTGGACCCATATGCTGAACTGGGGGAGTGCCCCCGGTTCAGTTCTCACTGGGGTGAGACCCCAGCCCAGTTCCTGCCCTGTGCAGCCCCGCCCACCTGTGGAATGAAATTATGTGGAAAAACCAATCATGTGCAACTGTGGAGACTGTTCTGGGCCCTCCCCATTCTTTCTGTCTCTGTCTCTGTCTCTGTATCTCTCCTTCTGTAAAAACAATAAAAATAAATCTTTAAAAAAAAAAAAGGGGGGTGGGAGCAAGGTTTGACCTGCCTTCAGTAGCTGCTTGGGATGAAAGAGCTAGAGGCCTGGGGCCAACAGCTTTGTCCCAGGAATTACTGGGGGCCAGGGAACCTGAGTTCTCATCTACCGGGTACTTCTCCCAGCCACAGCCTCAGGGCCTAAACCCCTGACTGTCTGAAATAGTTCTCCTATAAGACTGCTTGTATCATCTTAGTCCACCATTCGTTCATTCAGCAAATATTTAGCGAGCTCTGTGCCATGTACCATGCTAAGGTTGGGGATACAGTGGAGACCTAACAGTTTCTTCACTCAGACAGCACGTGGGTTCTCCCCTCTGTTTTTACACAAGCACATTTATGTGGCCGTGGTCCAGGATCTATTTTTAGCTCTTGTTTCTGCTCTCTACCACCTCCCACAGTCAGCCCCTACCACCTTCCCTACACGCCTACCCCGCCTTAAAGTAAAACTATGAAATGGCTCAGCTAGGAAACATCAAGGACTTAGCCCCGAGAATCTTATTCTTGGAATTATATCAGCATCAAGGATGAGAAATCTTACTGTTTAAAATCATATCAGGAACTGCAAGGCCAAAATAAGTGAGCTGTAACCTAAAACATCAAATGCTGAGTGTGTGAAAGCAACCTTGCTTCGGTCTAGACATCAATCAATACACTTGTCACCACTTCTGTTAGAGTTCATCAGAATCATCTGTGCTTTCCTAGATAGATAGATTATAGATAGATGATAGATATAGACAGACAGACAGATTGATATGATATGATATGATATGATATGATATGATATGATATGATATGATATGATATGATATGATAGATGGATAGATGAGAGAGACAGAGAGATTCTGCTCAAGCATCATTTGGAAAGGCTGTTCCTAAATGCAGGGTTCCCTTGCCTGGCAAGCTTAATAAATTAAAGTTTGTTTTTCAGAACCGGGATCTGTTATCTGATCCTCAATACCTTCTCCCAGCATTTCCATGGCCTGGAGTCCCTCAAGCACTGGGACCAGTCCATCAGGGTTGATTGACCAAGAATATATAACAACTAGGCTTGCCCGTAAGAGATATTTTAGCCCAGGAAATGTTGAGCCAGAAAAAGGAATATGAAGAGGTGGGTGAAGGGTCTCAACTCCTTAGATTTAAATGTAATATAATTCTGTTTCCAGTAAATGCCACCAACAACATTCTGCCAAGCCCTCGTCGCCTACTGGACAGTGGGATCCTGAAACAATATCCCAGACTGAGTCATAATTCTTAGTCACATACAGTCATGAAAATAAACTTACTTCAGTTCAAGATTCCATCCAGTTTGCTTTAAAATTTCAATCTTGCCTTTGAGACAAAGTAAGAGAATTTAGAATGAAGAGGAGGGAGATAGGTATGTTCCCATCCCACAGCTGGATTCTAAATCATGGCCTCCTGCTCTTTCAGTCAAGAACAATCTGACATATAAGACATAGAATACAGAATCTTTGTCCTTTACCAGGCATAAGTGCTTCTGGAACATAAATGTGTTATTGAGAGCAAGCGGAAAGAGAAGAGAGAGAGAAAGATTTTATATGCATTTCATGTTGTATATGTGTACATGGTATCAGGAAAAACTCATGATTAACTATTTACAAAGTATAGAAAGCTAACATTTTTAAATAAAGGTAATGCCGCTGATGATCATTTATGATGGCCCTGTACCATTTATAAGTATTGTAGGTATTTTCCAAGTCACCTTTAAACATACTCCTGACACATCAAATCAATTCTGGCATAAAGTCTATTTGATTCAACTGTGTCCATGTGCTCATTCATATGCTGAGTATTCAGTTACTCATACTATTGTCAGCTTATGACATTAAAAACAGTGAGTCCAACCCCACATATAAATTAAATAAGATTGAATTTATTTAATAGGAATGAGGGTTATTGAAAATAGCATGGCATTTGTAACTGGGGAGTCAGCAAGCAGGCTACTCAAATGGTTCACTTGGAAGTAAAGAAACAACAATAAGAAGCACTATTATTACCAATCAAAATGAAACTAACAGATTCAGATGAGATCATGCATAAGAAATATTTTAAAAATAAAATAAAGAACAGCTAAGCAAATGTGACCTCTGATTAACATACAATCTAACAAACCCTGCTCAAGAGACATTTAATATTGTAATAGAATATTTTTATTGGTATGGTATTATTCAATCCTGAGCTAAAAGTATAACTTGAATAATTCATTGACAACTGTGAAGAACATGAATCTGGTTTTACACACTGATGAGTAAGACAGTTAGAATAGGAATAGATACAGAGACACATACGTACACACCAGGATATCGGGAAAGAGGCCTGGGGAGGCTGGAAGAGAGGCAACACAGCCAGCCCCAGACTGATGGCTTTCGAAGAACTATGGAGAAAGGGAGCTGTGAGGAAAAAGGCTCCCGCCATGGAGGCTCCATTTAGCCTTGAGTCTTGATCCTTTTACAAGGAAGTTGTACCAGTGCAGCACTTGCTAAAAATGTCAGGCCACCTAATGCTTTCTTCCTTTAAGTCTTATGTTGCCATAGGAACAGTCATCCTCTATTTTCTGAAAAATGGCTCATAATTAAATTTGGGGGAGAGAAAGTTCTATTTCAAACTTGAATGCAGTTGACTCCTGTCTCTGATATCACCATTCTAGGTGTTATTATTGAAAATTCAGAATATCTTGGGAACTAAAATCCAGAAGAAGATGCTAGTCTTAGATTCCAAGAATCCATCAAGACCCTTGGGTATGAAGATCTGAGGCATGATTACAAAACCAACATCATGTTTGAGTGTGAGTGTGTGTTTCAGCAAATAGACCTGAATGTGCATAAAGAAATTCATGCTATGTCCTGTAAAAAAGAAATATATGCTTAATCTAATGATGCTATCACTGCTTAAAACTTTTCTTGAACTCCTCTTTTCATAGTACCTTCAGAACCAGTTTAAAAGCCCCACTGGGAAATCCAGTTCCTAAATTCACAGACATATTTCATGCAGTAAATAAGTAATGTGACATCAGTGCCAAAGGCCACTGAGATTCTAGCGTGAAAAAGAATAAACTATTCTTGTTCAAACTCAAAGAAAAAGCAACACCCATCCTTAAAAATTCTATCTACACACACCCATTAGAATGGCTGTTTTCAAGAAACAAGAGAGAGTAATTGTTGCCAGGATGTGGAAAAATTGGGACCCTCCCATTTTATTTGCTGGTGGAAATGTAAGGTGTGCAGCCACTATGGAAGACAATATGGTGTTTCCTTAGAAAAATAAACATAGAATTACCATGTGATTCAGCAATCCTACTTATAGGTATATGTTAAAAAAAAATTGAAAGCAAGGGCTTAAACAGATATTTGTATATCAAATTTTATATCAGCATCACTCATAATAGGTTAATCACAAAAACAACCCTAAGATGAATGGATAAATAAGAGGTGGTATATACATCCAATAGAATATTACTCAGCCTTAAAAAGAAATAAAATTCTGATGCATACTACAACACAGATAAACCTTAAAGACATTATGCTAAGTGAAATAAGCCAGACCTAAAATGAAAAATACTGTATGGTTTCACTTACCTGAGGTACCTGGAATAGTCACATTCACAGAGACAGAAAGTAGAGATGTGGTTACCAGTTACTGGGGGTGAAGGGAGTTATTTAATGAATACAGAGCAGCATATTGAGAAGATAAAAAAAATGTGAAGCTAGATAGTGGTGACTGTAGCCCAACAGTATCAATCAACGTACTTTATACCATTGAATTGAACATTTAAAAATGTATAAAATCATGAATTAGGAGATGCCGGGATGGCTCAGCAGGCTGAGCACTCGTCTTGCAGCCCCAGGGTTCAAGGATTGAATCCCAGCTCATGTGGACCCATATGGTGAGAAGGGATATGCTTCCCATGTAGGAGGCCCCCAGCTCGTGGGGCATGCATTCCTTGCTGGAGGCCCCCCACTCAGCTTCTGCCCTGCGTGACCCTGTGCCCCCCTGTGGTACAAAACTATATTGAAAATTTATGTACAATTATGGAGACTGCTCTGGGTTCTCCTCCTTCTCTCTGTCTCTCTCTGTCTCTCTCTTTCTTTCTCTCTCTCTGTTGAAAACAATAAAAATAAATATTTAAAAAATGGTAAATTGTCTGTTACATACCTTTTATATCCATAAAAAGTCACATTTATAAAAGCAAAGTCAAAGGAAACCTAAGTGTGTTCAAACCTGCCAATTGTTAGTTCATTCCTCACCTCTACAGGTTGGTACACATAAAAGTTCTCCAGGACCAATCCAAAGATTTGGTGGTAAGTTAATTTACTGTCACTTGAAAAGATACAGATCCTGGTTTGAATTAAGAAAAGAGAAAGGCAACTTCTCAGCCATGAGACTCACTCTTAAGGAGTGTTGTCATATTTGACAAATAAAAACAGAGGCTATCCAGTTAAACTTAAATTTCAGATAAACATTAAAATTCTTTTAGTATAAGCATGTCCTAGATGCTGCATGGAACATAGTTATACTAAAACTTTTTGCTGTCTACCTGAAGTTCAAATTTACCTTGGCATCTCATATTTTTTCTGGTAACCCTAGTCCTAAGTAAAATTTCTCCTAGTCAACATTGCCTCTTTCCTTTAAACACCGTCTCAATGGAAAGCCTGCCACTGTCTGAGTCTAGCGCACTTGGCCGTGAACTAAGCTGCTGTCAATCCTTCTAGTACAGACAGCAGAACATGAAGCACAGATCTGGTCACAGTCATTTTCCCTCATTATGCAATCATCAGTATATCTCCAAAATCTAACACTTCAGCCCTATCCTCAGCATGGGGGTTAACTGCTATTCCATTCTACCCATTAGCTTAGTTCGCCAGAGTGTCTGGAGCTTAGAGGAGCATGGTGGATTGTATCAGTCCTCCCTAATTGGTCATTAGATTTAGAAGTATATTGAACAGCTGCTCGCCACATCATTTCTAGTTCTCCTTATCTAAATATGTCTGATGATTTCCAGTGACAGGCTATTTTAAAACTGTCACTGCTAAGTTTTGATGTAAATGCATACCCTGGGTTACAAAGCATGTATAATTTCCAAGTAAACTTCATGGAAAGAACAATATAGTCTCCATTTTATGCCTCAAGAAACAGAAGGGGCACTAACTTTCTCAGTCAATAGTGCACTCTCCACCCATCACTTGAATCTCTCCACCCATCACTTGAATCTCTCCATCTGCCTTTCCATACCCCAGATACGCTTCTCTTCATAAAATCTGGTGCTACAGCCAGCTATGTGTGGATGTCCCATCTTGACCCCACTTGCTTGTTCCCTTTGACCTGATCAATCCTATTGTTGCAGCCACAGGAAGAAAACATTCAGAAACACAAGAATAAAGCTAATATGAAATTGGTCAGAAGGGTTGTTTGCCTTTTGCTGTGTCACTGCTGAGTCTGCTACTAAAAGAGATCAGGGCTGGAGATGCTTATACAACCCATTTCACCAAGTCTACCGTGTTTTTAGTTTCCCAAAACAGAAATACGCAACTCATTTCAACAATACCTACAGGGTTCCCATTATACGTAAGGCTCCACTGTTGTCCAGAAACCAAATTACTAAGTCATTGTCACTGTCCAAAGGGCAGTTAAAAGCTCATAGAACCTGAAAATGAATAAATTACTTTATAATTGTCTCCTTAACTTATTTTAATTCAGCAAGGCATTAACATAAATGACTTTATTTTTCTCCAATTCCTGTGTTAAACCACACTTTCCTTTCCCTTAATAACATTTGAACAGATTTCATATTTTTTGGTCACTTGAAACTATTAAAAGTCCTATTCTGTTTAAAATTCCAATCCAATGATTGAAAAACCTTCTTCTCTATGTTGTTGCTCAGTGGATTTGGTGATGAAGACAATGAGGTCTGTTCCTCTGCTCCCCTGTAACCTAGTTCCCTAGAAGGGAAAGTGAGAAAGTTGTCTTATCCCCACCTTTTCCTTTCAGAGTTAATCCCTTTGGATTTGGGGCCAGAGAGATAAAGGGAGGAAAGATCCTCTTACCTGATGCCCCAGTAGTAGAGACAAGTGACCTATGTTGCTCTGGTTAAGTTTGGTTCCATCTACAGATCTGGTGCTATTCACAAAAATTGTGTGTGTGTTGTTTCTCTTAGGCATTCATTGTTCAGCTTCACCCCAGCCCTTCCTCACCTTAGCACAGATGAGCATTGCCTCACCTGGTCCAGTGGATATCATCCTATATCCTGACTATCAAACCATGGTGCTCCTTCATGTGGAGTTAGCATCATTGCTCCCATCCCCTTAGCAAAATTCTGAAGGAATCTGAGCAGAGAGGAGCATTCCTCACCCCCAAGAAACTATACCACAGTTCCTTCTCACCCACAGTACTATCAGATGCAGAAATCTGCAGACAAGAAGCAGCATCAGTCTTATATTCAAGAACACACCCTTCCCTTCCTTTGGGGACATACATTATGCTCTTTCCAAACCCCCTCAGCACCCTTTCCTTTGTGCCAATGGCAGCTGCAAGTTGTTCCTTGGCAATCATCCATTCGGGGAGGATGCCATGCCCCCTTTATGACCTACATGCTCAGCCTGAGTTATTCCTTTGCATCCCCAACTCACTCACCATCACAGTGACAGGAAAGAAAGGATCTCACCATAAACACTCTGCATGCCTCCAACTCTGTCAGTGACTGCCCTCCCTGCCAGTGCTCTCCTGGCATAGAGCCGGGGGTGGACTTAAGGACATGGCAATTGGAGTGTCTCCAGCTACGGGTTCTTGTTGCCAGTTGCAGATAATTGGGGGGAAAAATCACTCAACATTCCCACCCAATACTCTTAATTTCCTCAAATGACACTCACCAACCACTATCCTTAAAACTCCCTTGATTATAGTTGCCTTCTCCCACTGACTTCATTCACTCGACAATTTTATATTGAGCATCTACTGGGTGTGAACTAATATAAAATGGTGATGGACAAGGCAAACGTAAGATGCAGTCCCTCCCCTTGTGGAAGATACAGACCAAGAAAGGCAACTGGCAAAAGAAAAAAATGAGTAATTGAAAAAATTACAAATGTGTGAAATGCAATAAGGATAGCAAACTAATACCTGAAATAGAAATAACAGGTTGGGGTCTGGACAGGTAAAGTAGACAAGACAGGGGGGTGTTAGGGTTTTTTGGTTTTTGTTTTTTACTTCTGTTCTCTCCTGAGGAGACAGTTGCATTTTCTAGAGGTTTCAAGTTATAAAATATGGCAACAGAGTGAATGCAGAAATCTGTCTTTTATTAAACCTGGCTTGAAAAAGATTTGCAAAATATATCAAAGAATATTATTTTTCTCACTAATTTTGCTTTGTAAAATACAGCTACTTTTATAAAATTGATTTTGTGTTAACATGTAATAAGTTTTTACTATTTTTATTTAATTATTTTAAAATTTTTCACAGTTTGACAGTCTAATACAGTAAATATCACTAGATAAATCCCATGTAATTAAGAGTCTTGGGGTCTGTTATGCACTGAATGCTCGTGTTCCTTCAAAACGTATAAGTTGAAGCCCTAACCCCCAATGTGATAGTATTTACAGATGAAGCCTTCGAGAGGTAATTAGGTTTAAATGAGGTCATGGGGGTGGGGCCCCATGACAGAATTGCTGTCCTTATAAGAAAAGGAAGAAAGACCAGATGAATGCACCAGCACCTTGACCTTGGATTTCCCAGCCTCCAGAACTGTGAGAAATAAATGTCTATAGTTTAAGCCACCCAGTCTATGGTATTTTTTTATAGCAGCCTGAGCTGACTAAGGTGGGGTCCTTAATAATTTTTAAGAGGCAAAGAGTTCCGACACTAAAAGATTTGAGAAACACTGGTCTGATTCAGTGATCTTCAGAATTTGTGCTATAACCATGGTTCATGCCCTTGACAATGTGTTCCTTCTGAAACTCTTTCAGAAGGCAGGATAGGCCTCTCCTGACCATGTATCTTAAGTCTTCCCCCACTGATTTCTATTCATCTACTTTTATTTTATTTATTTATTTATTTATTTATTTTTAAAGATTTATTTTTATTGTTTTTGATAGAGAGAGAGAGATACAGAGGCAGAGATAGAGAGAAGGGGGAGGGCCCAGAACAGTCTCCATAGTTGCACATCATTGGTCTTTCCACATAGTTTCATTCCACAGGTGGGTGGGGCTGCACAGGGCAGGAACTGGGCTAGGGTCTCGCCCTGGTGAGAACCAAACTGGGGGCACTCCCCAGTTCAGCATATGGGTCAACACAGGCCATGGCCGGGATTTGATCCTCAGTCCCCAGGGCTGCAAAGTGAGCGCTTAACCCACTACGCCATCCCAGCTTCCTCTATTCATCTACTTTTAAAGCCAGGTATTTTTTAGATATCTAACCTTGGTCTTCCACACTTTTGTCCTATTTTCTGTTCCATGGTATCAGTCTTAACTCTGTTGTGTCTGCCAAATTCTCTTAACCTGCCTTAGACTTAGATTTTCCAAATTCCCACTGGGCATCTTTATCTGGAGGTTACATAGTCTCCCAACCTTAGCATGCTTCAAGCCTAGCAGTCTTCCTCCCAGTTCTTGTTCTTGTACTGCTTAGATCAATGGCATCACTACAATCCAAACAGTGGAAATTCAAATTTTCTCTCCTCACTCCTATATACAAGTAGTTACAATATCCAGCCAGTTCCACTTTCCACAATGTCTCCTATAGCTGCCCTGACCCATTTCCACTAACTTTGTCTTGACTCTTTTCCTGTTGTTACACGTATGTGCCACAGTAGCTTTGTAACTATTCCCCTGATACACCTATGCTTCAGGTCACCACCAGACTTATCCTACAGTCACTAGTCAAATCCCATTACCCCTCTACCAGCAAAAAACCATGTTTCTCCACTGTCTGGAAATAAAAAAAAAATCTTTGAAATGCTATTCAAGGTTCTACCATTTAGCCCAACCTCATATCTAACTCTTTCTTCTACTTCATTGCCTCCAAATTCCTATACTTTGGCAGTACTAAACTTTGCAGTTTCTCCAAAACTGCTCACATAGCTCTTTGCTCAAGATCTCTCCTCCTTTTAGACTGCTCTTCTGTCTTGTAGAGCACAGTGACTTAAAGCAATGCATCTGAATTCAAGTGCACTTTAGTGATATTGGCCAAATTCTATTTCCTTCAGTTTCCCTACCTTTAAAATAGGGACAGTAATTGTGTCCCTTAGTAATTGTGTCTTAGAGCTTTTGTGATGCTCAACAGATAATATGTAAGAGCTTAGCACAATGCCTAAAAAAGTTCAAATTTTAGTTTCTGTTGCTGTTGTTAATTTATGTCTATATATCTAATACTACCCGTTCTTCAAGACTCTGATCCAATGGCACTTCCCCATGGAAATCTCAATCATTTTCACTCTGCTTTGCATTCGAATAATTTCCCTGTATATACCTCCTCTTGACCCCTACCACCACACATACACACAAGGTGGCAACCTCTTGTTAGTTTAGGGCCATTTGGGGCTCCAGCTAAAAGTTTCAATTTAGTGCCTTATGATCAAATGAAATTCCTCTTTTTTCAGATCAAAGCCATCACTGACACATTGCTCTTAATGGTATTGAGGCCACAGAAAGCCTTTTCATTTTCTATTTTTACTCCTATTGCCATAGTAAATGGTAGTTCTCCCTAATTTTCCTGCTCAACAAATTGGCTCCTGACTACACTAAAATTTAACAATTAAAAAATTTTTTTAATGTTTACATTCCAATTCCCTGTAGATCACAGCTTTCTCTTAAACTTTTTCTTAAAAACTGTGAGACCCATTAAATGGTGACAAAATAATAAATGTTTTGAGAAAAGCTGGAATAATATTAATAAATATACAATAAACAGCTAAAAATTATATATTTGGGTCTGTGAAAGCCCACAAAGTTATGAGGTATAATATCGTCCAATAAATACAAATTTTTCAAAGAAATCCCTAGTCTAGAGGTAAAATATTCTGGGTATCAAAATTGCAGATTTCGATCATTTTCCACTTGGGTAAAATGAACAGTCAAACTAAAAAATTGGGCTGGACTTAGCTCAAAAGTTATTTTCACATTCCGGTTAGAGAACAGAGTGGAGTAATAAATATGTTGCCCATGCTAGAACTTCCTAGTTTTATATCCAGACCATGCACATCATGTTCTCATTTTCGTTAGAGAAAATCCTAAGGATCATGAGCACAAACTAAACCTCATAATTTTGCCTTCATGGTTTCTTTCCTCTTCAAGTATTTTTGAATTCAAAATAAGCTTAATTTGCAGGAAGTTGAAAATCATTCTGTTTATTCCACACATTTGAGAGATCTGCGTACAAATATTTACTGGACATGAAAATTCAATGTCCTAGCATAAACCATCTGACTTTAGGAAATTGAGTACATGCAGCAATAATTAACAACAGATGGAAATTTTACATTCTCGAAGTTCCACATTTTGAACTGGGGCATGCCCTTCAGGGTAGCTGCTCATTAGGACAATGTAGGTCTTTAAGAACCATGTTTTTATTGCTACATTCTGTTCCTATAGTTTCATTCAAACACAGAGAAAAACATTATTCTCTGAAATGAAGTGTGGTTAAAAATAGAAAGCAAATTAGTAGCCAATCTTTGGGATTTCCTGAGTTGGACTTTGATCTTGTTCAAAAAGAGGTTATTGTGAAACTTTTCTTGTTTAGCTAAAACAAATGAAACACAGTAATATTAGGGCAATGGAAGTGAAGTCCTCTATACTTCCCCAGGAGAGACGAGAAGAATTTGAACTTCAGCTTTATATGGTAGCATTTCTCAGGTTCTATATTTTAAGTCATCTAGGACATTCATGTCTGTTAATGCTTCATATAATTACAGAATTGTACTAATATACCTCCTGCTCAACCATTTTTATTTTATAGATAAAGTAGTAACTTGTCTAAGGTAAAAGTTTCTAGTTATTTGCAACGTTGGGACAGGATCAACTGAACTTCCGCCTCGGTGTTCTTTTTATTCCACAAGCCGGTGTGCGGCGGCTCTGTCACCAGAATCACAACACTGCAGGTTACAGGACCCTGCAGGGGGAGAGAAGGGAGCCTGCCTACAGAGCAAGTCACCCCTGCTGGCAGGCCCTGACCTCAGCAGGACAGGACCCACACCCCTCCCGCCCTTACTCTGAGAATATGCCCTCACCCCTAACTCACCAGGGCTGTCTGGGGCAGGGTGGTCAGAGCCCAACAGGGGGAAACCAGAGTGGATGGGAATAGCACCAGAGAGTTATCATGAGGGCCAGGCTAGCAGAGGAAGCCTCAGCTGCCACCCGAGAAAGGAACGAAGTCTGCTGCAGACCGGAGCGCCAGCTTTTCTCTGCCTGGGGCTTTCCCTTGCAGGAGCAAAGCCTCCCGTATCAGGCTGCTCGAGCTGCCATAACCAAGTACCACAGACTGTGTGGCTTAAAGAGCAGAAACGGACTTTCTCCCAGTTCTGGACGCTAGATGTCCACTATGTAAGTATCTTTGGTTGGTTCCTTCTGAGCCCCTCTCCCTGACTTGTAGGTGGCCGTCTCCTCCCCGGGCCTTCACGTGGCCTTCTCTCTGCACATCTTTGTGTCCTAATCTTCTTTTTTTTTTTTAAGATTTATTTACGATATTTTTTATTGTTTTTAACAGAGAGAGACAGAGAGACAAAGAGGGAGACAGAGAGAAGGGGGAGGGCCCAGAGCAGTCTCCATAGTTGCATGTCATTCGTTTTCACATAGTTTCACTTCACAGGTGGGCTCCAGGCTTCACAGGGCGGGAACCGGGCAGGGGACTTCCCTCACGGGAGGAACCCCTGGGGCGAGAACCAAGATGGGGGCCTACAACGTGGGAAGCTTGGTGACAACTGAACTGGGGCACACCTCAATTCAGCACATGGGTCCGCATGGGGCTGTGAGACAAGCACTCAACTCGCTGAGCTATCCCAACATCCCCCTCCCTAATCTTATAAGGACACCAGCCATGTTGGATTAGGGTCCACCCTGTTAACCTCATTTTAACTTAATCTGTTTTTTAAAGACTGTATCTCCAAATGTAGCCACATTCTGAAGTACCAAAGTTAGGAATATAACATATGAGTTTAGGGGACACAAATCAACCCATAATACCCCTTGAACATATCCAGGAACTAACCCAAAATACCCCAATGGCCTGTCTTCTTTGCTGCACATTTGCCTCACCAGATGCAGATTTATACTGGTGCTGTACCTGCCAGCCTTCCTCCAAACCCAAGAAATCTCCCCATTAACCAGGTTACTCCTCTTGCCCAGTTCCAAGAAAAGCATGCCCATTCCTTTTACTTCTCTCTCTTGTATTGTCCCCACTGTCTTGCAGATACACTAGATAAGAGTCCCCAGTTCTATAAACATAAGAGAATTTTTGAAATTCTGAAAGAACTATGAGAACTTCTAAAGAGCCTTATAGAGATCCACAGGGAAAGAAGTTCCCATTCCACCCATTGTGGTCAGTAGAGTTCTACAGACACCCCCCAAGATTTCCATCCCCGGTTATGCAACCGAACACCAATCTGGAGACAACTGTGAAGGGGCTTCACAGTTGGAATTAAGGGTTACCAATGAGCTGACTTTAAAATAGGGAGATCATACTGGATTATCCAGATGGGCTCCAAGGAATCACATAAGAGCCTAAAAGCAGAGAAGAAAACAGAGGAGTGTCTCAGAGAGATGCTATAGGAGAGATGAGGCATCAGAGGAGGTCAGAGGGGTTCAAGGTGTGAGGACCCCATCTGCCATTGCTGGGTTTAAAGATGAAGGAAGGGGGCCGTGAGCTAAGGAGTACAGGCGACCTCTAGAAGCTGAGAAGGACCCCTGGCAAAGGTCCAGCCAGGAAATGCAGATGCCAGTTCTTCAAAAGCAGGAAGCTGAGTTCTGACATACAGAACTATGAGCTGATGTGTAAATTTGTATTGTCGTAAGACACTAAGTTTGTAGTAATGTATTACAGCGGCAATTAAAACTGACATACCCATTCTGTTATTATATGTAATTTCCCCACATTGGTCTTTTTTAAGAATTAATTTTTTCTCATGTCACCTAAACTCACATCATTCTGAGTGCTAAGCATTACTATTTACCATTAATTGAGCTAAAATTCATGCAGATTCTACACATGTCTCCTGGAATGTGCAGTTTACATCCTAAACATAACACCACACTCCTATTCATCCATGGTTGTATTCTCTGCCCTGGGCTCTCCCCACGATTGTATTTGCTGACTGTATTCTCTGGAGGTCACAGATTCCTCCAGAAACCTCTGCTCTGCGGGTAGATCCTGAATCATGTTCCCAAAGGAGCTGTCCTGACCTGCCACACTGAGTTTTGTAACACTCATGCTTGTGATCTCACCTAGAACTTGGAAATAAGAATGACATTGATATTTTAAAGCACCACTTGGAAAAAATGAAGTGAGAGTTTAGAAAGGCTCACACCAGCCAATGGATAAAATTAGCAGTAGAGAAAGAACCATCCACCTATAGGCAAGAAACTGTTTGGGCCCAAGAGTCCCAGATGAGAAGTGGTGCCAACCCACCTCCTGGGCACCACCACTCCAGTGGGGTCTTCCTCACAAAGAATCCATGTCTGTAACTCAGAGGAGCTAAGCTTTCACACAAAGAGGTCTTAAAAGCTGTAACGAACGCCTCTGATCCTAATCACCACATCTCCCGTATGGTTTCTCCAAGTTCCAGCTGCTTGTCATTGGTTGCCTGCTGGACATTTCTTTCTAAATGTCACATGGGCATCACTAAAACACAACTGATCCATCATCTCCCTCTCCAAAGAGCACCACCTCCCAACTCTGTCCTTTGTTTTGAATCAGCATTTATTGGAGAGCCACCTTGTGGCTCTGTCCTCCACACTTTACATATTAATACAACCTTTACTGAAAGTCACAAATCTTTTACAAATGTGGAAAGCTCATTTCATTGCAACAACTCCATATGTCAGGTGGGTACTACACTAATTGGGGGATCACAGCGTAAATTATACAAGTATCTGGTCCCGAGGTGTATCCGAGGTGTTGGCAGGCAGCATAATGCAGTTCGTTGAGCCAAGTTGGCAGTTTATGAAGGATTCAATTCAGCTGGTTGAAAGATGCCCTAAACCAGATAGAAAAGAATTTCAGGTTGCCATGGCAACAGCAATAAGATTTGCTATAATGGGATTCATTGGCATTTTTGTAAAATTGATCCATATCCCTATTAATAACATCATTGTTGGTGGCTGAAATCCCTTGTTAGAGAAGGGTTTTTCATCTTCGGGATTGGTGAACAAGTGAGGATTTCAGAGGCTACGGAATAAGTTTGCCTCTATATTTTGTATTTTTCTTTCTTTTTTTTTTCCCCTCCAAGACATTTTCTATTTCTAAATTTAAGTCATTTCAAACTTTAAACAATTATATAAATGTATAACTACTATCCTGTATACCTGAAATTAATATGAAATACTTTCAACTGTAACTGAAAATGATAAATAAATCATTTAAAAATAATAAAACTGGGGAAGCCGGGATGGCTCAGTGGGTTGAGTGCTCACTTTGCAGCACCGGGGACTGGGGATCGAGTTCCGGCCCCGGCCTGTGCGGAACCACGTGCTGAGCTGGGGAGGTCCCCCAGTTCGGTTCTCTCTCTGTCTCTGTCTCTGTATCTCTCTCTCTCTCTGTCTAAATAAATAAATAAATAAATAAATAAATAAATAAATCTAAAAAAAAAAATAATAATAATAATAAAACTGAATTACAAAACAAAAAAAAGTAAAGGGGGGAGTGCATTTTGGAGAGATTGAATTGCTTCTTAAAATTAGAACCAAGTCAGCTTACTCCTCTGCTTTGCTGGGAATCATCCTAGTCTCCTCTGTAAAGAGGCCGCTCCTTCTGCGTAGCGTAGTGAGCACTAAACTCAGATGCTCTGACCCTGGGCTGCTGGTGGCTATATGGCCTGTCGTCTTCAGTGAGAGAATGAACCTATGAGAGTAAAGAACTGAAATACGAGGGAGGAAGAAAGGACAGGGGGCAGAGTGAGGGAGGGAGGCAAGGCAATTTGTCAACATCACTTAAGTGTTTAGATCAGGAGTCTGCAGCCACTTCTGTATTTTCTAATGATATGATCAGCAAATTTATTTTTGTGGTCAGCCCCACTAGATTAGGTCTGTTGCTTGGAACCAAGTGTCTTGACTAATATACCCCCTGTTCAAAAAACTGATGCTATTTTTTTAATTTTATTTTCCTCTTTGTTTTGTGATTGGTACAACTATGATTAATGAAATAATGCAAGCATGCTGTGTTCTTAATGAATAATGCAAATCCATCTAATATAAATAAATCCATTATGTGGTATTTCTGTAAGTTTCACAGGCTTTCTTGGTTGGTTATTTGTTGGTTTCTGTTTGTTTTGTATGGAAAACTTTCCAAACATTTACTGGCTACTAAAAAATATCAACCTATCCAATAGAAAAAATAATATAGAATTTTACAAAGAAAAAATTTAATTCCCTATTAGAATTTACTCCAATCTCTGATATATTCTATATGTTTTAATGTTAATATTTTCCCTCAACATTTTAAATTCTGTTATATGATCACATTTAAGTTCTAAAATTGGATCTACAGAGACTTTAACAAAAATCAAATGACATTGTAAATTATTTACTATTTTTCAAGTTATTTCATTAAAAGAGTATGTGTTAGAAAGAGAAGAGGGGAAGCCGTGTTGGCTCAGTGGATTGAGCGCTCACTTTGCAGCACCAGGGACGGAGGATTGAGTCCTGGCCCCGGCCTGTGCAGAACCAGTTCAGCACATGGGTTTGCATGGGCCGGGGCCGGGATTTGATCCTGGGTCCCTGGTGCTGCAAAGTGAGCACTTAACCCACTGAGCCATCCCGGCTTCCCCTAGATGATATTCTTTTTTTCTGTTGTTTTTTTTTTTGTTCTGTTTTGTTTTGTTTTAATATATTTTTATTTATTTATTTTTGACAGAGAGAGAGAGAGAGATACAGAGACAGAGACAGAGAGAGAACTGAAATGGGGGAGCTCCCAGTTCAGCATATGGTTCCGCACGGGCTGGGGCCAGGACTCAATCCCTGGTCCCCAGTGCTGCAAAGTGAGCACTTAACCCACTGAGCCATCCCGGCTTCCTTAGATGATATTCTTATGGAATCCTTTTTCCTCAGAAAAAAAGCACTGATGGCATCTTTCTCACCTGTATCACCATCCTGTGTGCAGAGGTGATTAACAGATATTTGCTGTACTAAACTGAAGGCCTGTAGGCAGTCATCACTCATTTAAGAGGATGATCTTTGACAATCTTCACTTCACCTCAGACTTTGGGGAAAAAAACACTATAGATCAAACACATACTAAGGGGGAAGCCAGGATGGCTCAGTGGATTGAGCGCTCACTTTGCAGCGCCAGGACCGTGGATCGAATCCTGGCCCCGGCCCGTGCGGACCCATATGCTAAACTGGGAGCTCCCCCAGTTCAGTTCTCTCTCTGTCTCTGTATCTCTCTCTGTCAAAATAAATAAATAAATAAAAATATATTTAAAAAAACACACATACTAAGAATAGTAAATGAACTGTCTAGGGGGAAAAGTACACTATTCTTAGAGATACATTTATTTTTCTTTATGATGTAAAATTAATTTATCTTTTGTAAACACACATGTACTTAAGTTGAAAAGATTAGATTCCGTCCCTATGCAGATTCACAATGCTTTTCCACAAAACTGATATCCCTGGATTGTTAAGTTTGTTGTTCTAAAGTGAATAAAGAAAAGAGGAGATCCAAGATGGCGGCATGAGAGAACGCTGATAACTGCCTGGGAAGGGCCTTGTGAACAGAGGGGAATCCACAGGGGAAACCCTGAGAAGAAACCTCAACTAAGAGAACCACACAACGCAGAACACCACACAAAGGTTAGAGAAAAAAGGGGAGAGCGGGAGAGGGAAAGGGAAGCAGCGGTTCGGGGACAGAGACTCGGAACACAGCCCGGGGCTGGCAAAAACAAAGGGGGATTGGGGGACTACGGTCACAGTGGAGCTGGATCGAGGGCGGGCTGGAAGCCGAGACCTAGGGAGCGTGGAAGCCCCACAAGACTGTGGACAATTTAACATCCGAACTCAAGGGACAGACGCAGTGCCCTAATCAGATCACAGAGCCTAAAGTGGAACAGGGACTGTGGGGCAGGGCGGCGGCACTTCCCGGCGGGCGGGGTGAGAGCAGGGCACCAGCCCGCAGCAGCTCAGCACCCCTGATTTACGGAGGAGACTGACTGTGAGGGAGCGCCTTCTGAGGACAGGGCTCTTGGAGTGAGGGCTGGGGCTTGAGTGGGCACAGCTGCATTGGACGTGCTTGGAGTGAACCCGGCGGTCTCAGCAGAGCCGGGAGCGTAGGGCGGCTGCCGCCCGAGCTACAGCCTGTGCGCGCAGGGCTTTCGGCGCCCCGCCCACCGGGCCTCCGCGGCAACGCTACCAGCGTGCAACTGGGCTTTTGGCGCCCTGCCCACCGGGCCGCAGCGACACCGCTGCTTGCTTGCCAGCGCGCAGTTGGGCATTTGGTGCCCGCTCACCAGGCCGCTGCGGCAGCTCTGCCTGCACAGAAGTGCGCGGCTGGGCTCTTGGCGCCCCGCCCACTGGGACGCGGCGCATCACTACGTGCGTGCACCGGCCTTTCGGTGCCCCGCCCACCGGGCAGCCCAGCAGCGCCGCTGCCTGCTCGCCGGTGCGCTACAGGGCTTTTGGCACCCTGCTCACCAGGCCGCTGCAGCACTGCTGTCTGCTTGCGAGTGCACAGCTGGGCTTTTGGAGTCCCGCCCACAGGGCCTCTGGAGCGTTGCGGACCGCGCGCAACTGGGCTGCCTGCCGGGTCTCCGCGGTGTCATTGCCTGTGCGTGGGACTGCGCAGCCGACCGGGGCCACTCCAAGCCCCAGCCCATCCAAGTGCTGCCCTGCAGGCGTGCCTTACAGATACAATTGAAGGAGGGGCAGCCAGGAGGAGGAAAGACCAGAGCTCCTGCACCCTGCCCCCACTGAACCACCAGCCCCCCTGCTGAAAGAGGAATCTGCTATTGTGTCTCAGGCCCGCCCTAGCTCCTACTCACATGCCCCCACCCCTGGCCACACCTTTACTACCCTGCTATCTCACAGCTAAGACAGCAACCTGAAGTGCCCCAGGACACAGAAGCTGTCTGCTTCCCCCAACCCTCTCCCAAAATCTCCTT
>PVKE010020233.1:0-27686 GCA_004027555.1 Craseonycteris thonglongyai
CATTGGGAAACTGTCTGATTGTTACCAACCAATGTCACCCCATTAAATTTAACAATAAAATATAATAATATAAAAAAAAATCACAATTGGCAAAGTTCATTAAGGCATGTGTCAAACTAGTGATAAAAAATAATGATTATGCCAACCACTCAAGAATTTCTCTCCATCAGTTTATAATCCACTTAAAATTTAAAACTAACTTAATGAACAGTGTAGTGTGCTGATTGTATACCAAGTATTACAGAGATATTATTATAGCCCTAAAAAAAATGAACATGGCCAGTGTCCTTATGGCATTAAGATGTTCCTGGTGACAAAGACAGTAAACTAAAGCAGTATCAGATATTATGTGCACAAAGTCCATGGTGCTTTCACAAAAAAGGTCAACATTTTTTTTTCAAAGGACCAGAGAGTAGATATTTTAGATTTTGTGTCTAAATTGTCTGTATAACAACTATCCGATTTTATTATTATAGTGAAAACAGCCATGGGAGTTAAAAAATTGAGCATAGCTATGTGCCAATGGCTTTATTTACTGAAACAGGTGGTGGACTAGATGTGCCCAATTGGTCATGTACTAACAACCCCTGCCATAAGAGAAATATGTGTATTTTACAGAGCAATATACTTCTTGACAAATGACTATAGAAAGTGAGGAAAACATGATGGGTTATTGAGTGTCTGTCATTTCATTAAATTTATAATTAGACAAACATAAAAAAACAAGAGAATTTGGTGAAAAGAATTTAATTTAAATAATTTAAACCATCTATCTACTAAGATATGTAGTAATATGCATAGTAAATTACAATAAAAGCCTAACTACTCTGTGGTTATAATGCTTACTATCAAGCACACTTCTCAATAGTATTGTTAAAATTTTAGCCTTGAGTTGGTGATTAATGGCTTTGTGCTTTTTGATTCTGATTTAAGAGGGCTGTCCAGAAAGTATCCAGCCATGTCATATAAAAAATAGAAGTATTTATGGCTGCACTTTTTTTTCCGGACAGTCCTTGTATTTTCTTTTTCTCTCTTTTTAGCACTCTTTAAATTGTTGATTTTCAACAGTCAACAAAATTGCATATCAGATTGATCACTTCTTTTTGCCAGAGCTAATGCATTCATTTCAGAAAATCTGTAACCTAAAGCTGATGTCACTCCAGTTCTATAATATGGAAAATGAATAACTTCCAGTCTCAATTTTGCCTGGAACACCACTGCCTCACTCTTCCAAGTTACTGGAAAATTTCATTTTATCTTTAGTTATGTCTTTTATTATGTTGTCAAGTTTTTTCACCCCTGCATTTGCCAATTAGTGGTTGTATTAGTTTGCTAGAGCTGCCATAACAAAACACCACAGACTGGCTTAAACAACTGAATTTATTTTCTCTCAGGTCTCGAGGATGGGAGTCCAAAATCAAGGTGTCAGCAAGTTTGCTATCTCTTTCCTTGTCTTGCAGTTGGCCACCTTCTCACTGGGCCCTGCATGCCTTTCTCTGTGGGCACGTATCTCTAGTATCTCTTTCTCTTCTAAGGACACCAGTCGTATTGGATTAAGACCCCACTCACAACAACATTTTTAAAGCCCCAAACTATCTCCTTAAAGGCAGTATCTCCAAATACAGTCCATGGAATAAAATGTATCACTGTATGTTTGTTTCATTATGTCCTGTCCTGTCTATAAAAGTTATACCTGCCATTTGTGATACTTATTTTGAAAACAAAGTGTTTCCTTTTCAGCTCCTGGTTCTTAACTACAGGTTATTTCTCTCTCTCTCTCTCTCTCTCTCTCTCTCTCTCTCTCTCTCTCTCTCTCTCTCTCATGCGCACGCACGCGCACACACACACACACACACACACACACACTTAAGGGGGAAGGAGAAGGTAAGACAGTAAGAGAATGGGTATATCTTGTATACAGACCTGATGCTCTCATGCACACACAAACACACACACACACACTTAAGGGGGAAGGAGAAGGTAAGACAGTAAGAGAATGGGTATGTCTTGTATACAGATGCTTTTTTGTATACTGATGCTTTTTTTTTTTTAATTATAGTAGGTTACCTCAATATGATATTAATTTCCATTAAAAATCAGTCATAATGTAGACAATTTGCATACCTGATAAAGTATCAAAAAAGTAAACAAATTGGCAGTATTACTGAGTTTATTTCAAAATTAACTTCACTCCATTGGAAGGTAAGGAATATAATTTATATGATTAATAAAACACTTAAATAAAAGAAACTTATTTTCTTTGGTCAAAAATGTCATTCCTTAATGTTTTGAGAGAAAAACTGGTCTTACATAATCTTCTTGAAATTGTGCTTTTTTTTTTTTTTTTTAAACTGAGACAGAGAGACAAAGAGAACAGGGAGGGCCCAGAGGAGCCTCCAAAGTTGCACGTCATTCGTATTCTACATACTTTTCATTCCACAGGTTGGCGTGGGGCTGTACAAGCCAGGAACCAGCTGGGGCCTCCTGCATGGGAGGTGCACCCCAGTGAGAACCAAACTGGGGGCTTCCCACAAGGAAAGCACACCCCAAGTCAGCATGTGGGGCCTCACGGGCCAGGGCCAGGATTCGATCCTTGGACCCCAGGACTACAAGATGAGTGTTCAGCCCGCTGAGCCATCCCGGCATCTCCTTGTTGTGCTTTTAAGGAAATAAAACGTTTAACCCCCATCTGTTACAGGTGTTATGAATATTTTTCCACCACCATATGCTGTATCTTAATGCCTATTTTTCAGAAAACTGTTGTTTGGGGTGATGTCAAGTTAAGGAATCCAGTGGAGGAACATACTTAGTACAATCAAAAGCCAGAATAAATGTGTAGAAGTTGTGAAAGAAATTGCTTCTATCCAAGAACCAAAACTTTGCTTTAAAGTTACAAAAATATTATGTATTGAATATAAATTGAGAGGACAACCTTCTCTTCGCCTTGCCTAAATCCAGCCAAGCCTATATCTTAATAATGAGTAAGAATTTGTAGGCTCAAAGAATTCTTCTGAAGAAAATGCTACAAATGTAAATGCATTTCGATTTCTCCTCAAACTCAACATCAGAATTAATCAGAATAGTAGATGGCTTGGAAGATTACTTCAGAAGCAGTAATTTTATACCTGCCATTGCAAATTATATCCAACTAAATTCTTAATGTTTTAAAATTGGTTTGGGCTTTTTTTCTTAACCGAGGCTCCTGTTCACATTAGATTTAATAAGAATGCAAATATGGAATGAAGTGTTTTGAAATACTATGACACAAACACATCTTGTTCTCCAACAGATATATTTATGACTACCTTCTATGTTATTTTTTGCAGTGAGATGAAATTGGTCTCAAAGCCACTATGAAGAAAAGATGGAAAATAACATAGAGTGGATATAACAGCTACTCAGGAAACAATAATATTCTTCCATATTGGCAGAACTCTATGGAGCTGTAAATGTCACCCCTAGAAGATACACTATTTATTATAATAGAAAACCAGAGCAAAGATTCCCCCAAAAGTTTTTGTTTTTGAACTGACTCATACTATAGCCTCTTTTCTCTGCCTACAGGATTCTCTCATTACCTCCTTCACACATACTCTCAGCATCGCAGTAGCTGCTTCATAGAATCTCCATGATTTTTGCCTCAGTCAAAAATATTGTCAAGATCTTTGAACTGGACCTCATCTATCTGAAATTCATGTTGACCTTTATACACTCTTGCTAGTTAAATAGACAATCACACTTGTATTATTAAAGTTACTTTTCTTTTATTCTTTAATGTTTCAATTTTTTGAGTTCTTTGGAGGCAAGAAAATTCACAGTAAAACAAAATCACTGCATAATTATAAAGAAAGATGATATCCTCAATATTGTTCATTAAACAAAAATAAATAAATAAGAAGAACTGGCAAAGGAATGTTTGCTATTGTTTGTTGTTTTCCTTTAGGCAAGATATATTATTTTTTTAATTGTCAAGGGTTTGGGTCCATTTTATGAGTTCAATTTAATCTAAAATCATTTCAAAATAATTCATTAAACTTGGTTGGAAAAGGCTAGATAGTTTGCATTTATAATTGTAAATTTCATGACGAGTTGCATAAAACAAAGAGATACCATCTTAGCTCTTAGAATTGGGAAGAGTGACAGAGTGAACATTGTGCAGTATTGGAAAATCAGGACACAATGACAATTACATATTTCTTGGCTTGGTAGAAATACCTTGAGTGGAGGAGAATAATAAGAGAGAATTTTGAGGTAAATGAAAGTGTAAAATAAAGAACTTTTAAAAAAAATTACCTCATTAATGAGAAAGGTATTTAATATCTGTACAATCTCCACTTTAAGAAGGAGATAAATTTAGAATTTAAAAGTTAACCCAATGATTATTAAATATGTATATCAGGTATATACATATAATAGTAAGCTTCAGTTTATTAATAAATTAAGTCATAGAAAAATGTGTTTCTTTCAATAATGATGAACTATTAAGGTACTACAATTTAAATATGCTTTAATAAAATAATACTTAGTTGAATTTAAGTGGTCAGCATAGAATTTGAGTCAGTTTTAGTAATAATTATTAACTGCTTATCTAAGAATTATTAAAATTACTAATTACTTAGTATTAATGTGATTTAATGCTATTTACAAAACTCAGGTATTTTTTTATTGGTAGTGTAAATGTGCTCATGATAATATTATACTTTTTCTTTATTAGAAAACTGGTATTTACAATCAGAAGTGACTAAGATAAAATATCAGATATTTTTTAAATTTAAAACAGTAAAATCTTTAGAAAACAAAAGCACTAACTCAAAAAGATACATGCATCCTGATATTCATTGCACATATCCATCAGTTGATGGATGAATAAAGGAAATGTACACACACATAAACACACACACAAAGACAATGAAATATTATTTATCCATAAAAAAGTAAAACTTTCCATTTGAGACAACAGACGGACCTTGAGGGCCTTATGATAAGTGAAATAAGTTTGAAAGAGAAAAATACTATATTAGCTCATTTACACATGGAATCTAAAACAACTAAACAACTGAGCTCACAGATACAGAGAACAGGAAGTAGGTTGGTAGGTGTCAGAGCAAGGGATGAGGGGTGAGTACAACGAGTAAAGGTAGTCAAAGGGTACAAACTTTCAGTTATAAAATAAATAAGTCCTGGGGATGTAATGTACAGCATGGTAACTACAGTTAATAATATTGTAATGCATATTTGAAAGCTACTGAGAGTATATCTTAAGGGTTCTAATCATAAGAACAAAATTTGTAACTGTGTCCAGTGATGAATGTTAACTAGACTTATTGTGGTGTCATTTTGTGATGTGTACAAATATCAAATCATTATGTCATATACCGTATTTTCCAGCGTATAAGACGACTGGGCGTATAAGACGACCCCCGATTTTCGGTTGACTTTTTTTCGTTTCAAAAGTCGTCTTATACGCCGGAAAATATGGTACCTGAAACAAATATAATGTTATATATGTCTATGGTACCTCAATTTAAACTCAGATAAAAAGCTTCAAACAACCTAAATTTGAACTTAGGTGAAAATACTTACTTTAATGCTTAATATATGAAAACTCTTCTAAATATTATTGTATGCTTAAAAATATTTGTCTGAAATGACTTTAGTAGATATTATCCAAATTTATAAACTGATATTATAAGAAAGAGCTTTCTAATGGAGCTTTCACAAGATTAGTGCATGCTTTTGAAATATTTCCCATTGAAAATGTTTCTGGCAGAAACCTCTTTGTTTGTACCCAATAGCATTTCCAAAAAATCTTTCTCTCTTGGCCCCTCACAAAATAAAAGCAAGATTAAATCAAATCTTGCCCTATGCTTCCTATCACTTAGAATGTCCTTCGCACATGTATGGCTAATGAGATGTAAGGAAAAACCTGTGAAATATATTCATTTCTCACTGGTAAAGGAAAAACATATGAAGCGATCATACTCTTTCCACCCCTTTTAATTCCTCTCTCTCCCTCCCCATTTCCCCCCGAGTTTCTCACTTTTTCCTGCCTTTACATATAGATATGTAAGTAGTATGTATGCTTTCTACTCATTCAAGTGGTCTCTAGATCAAATATTAGATGAAGACTGAAGTGTTCGTAGAGAGATTTACCAGTCTGATATTTCAGACATCTTGTTAGATTAGATAATGGATTATATAATTAGATTGGATAATGAAGTGCCTGAATTGATAAGTCATTGTTCCTTAAATATTCTGTTATTGACAGCTAAATAAAAACAGAATTAAGCAAATATTGGATGTCCACCTGACAATTTTGTTTTTAATGAACAATATAAATACACTTTGATGTCAATAGAAACAGATGTTACATTCAGAATTAGCAATTTACTCTATATCTCTAGTTATAGCTGTATCCCAAAGAGGTGACTTTGAGTTGAGAATTTATTTCCTATAAGCTGAACCACTATAAAAATAGGCAATGCATTAATTTCTTCCTAAATTAAATATTTTCAAATAACTTTCAATCAATGGCAGATTATCTTATTTTGCAACTGCTTTAAAAACTTCAAAAATCCCAAGAGAAACACAATTTAAAAAACTAATAAATGGAAAGAGAACTGTTCACATTTATATCATATTAAAATATGAACAGTTACATAGATTATGAGTGAAAACAGTCAAAAGTTCTAATACATTGACTAAAGATATCAGTCAATTAAATGCTCATCTCAATTGACCTAAGTGCTCTAAAATCTTTGGCTTTGTGAAACTTGTAGGAGAATTTTTCACTAAGTTCCCTCATTCCCCACCCCATTTTACTGTGTTGATCCAAAAAACTTCTGATAATTATTTCTCTTTTGTGAAACTTTGGACATTTGAGTTCTGCTACTGGCTGGCTTATAGAAGTTTGTAAGAGAATAAAATAAATGTAATGTTTAAGCCAATTTTTTTTTGTTTATCCCACTCAAATGTTAGTTTTAATTGAATTTTACACTGATTCATAGCTGGGGGCTTGCCCAGCTCAGTTCTCTCTCTGTCTCTGTCTCTGTCTCTGTATCTCTCTCTCTCTCTGTGTCAAAAATAAAAATAAATAAATAAAAATATAAAAGATTCATAGAGTAGCATTAGCTGATGTATTCAAATGATAGGTAGGTAACTTCTGGTTAGAGTTGATTGAAATGAAATAACTTTCAATACTTTATACATGCACACACTACTCCACTCAGAGATGCTTGCAGTACAAGAGCCATTGACATCTATAAGTAGTACATCCCTCCCAAGGTTGTGAAGGAATACCATTTCTGAAAACAAAATATACAGAGATCCCATATTGAGTTTTTTGTTTGTTTGTTTGTTTTTGTTTTTGACAGAGAGAGAGAGAGAGAGAGAGAGAGAGAGAGAGAGAGAGAGAGAGAGATACAGAGACAGAGAGAGAACTGAACTGGGGGAACTGCCCAGCTCAGCATATGGGTCCTCACGGGCCAGGGCCAGGATTCAATCCTCCGTACCTAGGGCTGCAAAGTGAGCACTTAACCCACTGAGCCATCCCGGCTTCCCCTCATATTGAGTTTTTATTATTTGATTCATTCTCTCCACCTAACACAAATTTCTTACAAAAAGGGATAATATAATCACAAGTGGTTATGAAAAAGTCTGAGTGGGGAAAAAATCCAAACTGATTGTCCATATGCACACTGCAATTTCAATAGCCGGACGCTCATTTTGTAATGTGATTAGATTTGAGCAGAGAGAGATATGAGAAGCCCCACATATTCCCCGTTTAGACTTGTGTGTATTTTTTTTTATTAGAAAACAGAACAATTTTGTGCTGTGGTATCCCTTGGGTTTTAGGAACCTAGAAACTTACTTAAGGTGTTACATCTATACCTGTCCAATTTATTTTATAGCTCCCACCTGTCTTGGGAAAACATGTAACCCAGATATATATAGAATTCTGAAGCAATCCCATTTCTTTGTACCTTTTAGGCCTAGAAAATGTTATCTCGGTGTTCTCAGTAAGAAACCAATATATTATTCAAAATCAGGATTATAGATGCTCCACAAATTTTGTGGGCACATTCACTCAATCATAATAATTGACATAAATTCAATAAATAAGCCAGACAGTACAAAATCCAATGAAAAAGAGGTGGTTCATTGTAAAGTATTTGTTGTGACACCATCAGATAGAGCAAAATCTTGTCTGAGAGTAGAAATGAACTATATTCTCAAAGAAAGTTGCCTGTTCCAGATTTCCCTCAAATTAGCGGTGTGAAATTAAACAGGTAAATAGATCTCTTCGAACCTCATTTTCCTCTATTGTTTTAATGAGATTGGTTGAATAAGAGGCTACTATCTCTAGAAATATGAGTCAATAACATAAACTCCAATGACAAGCTATGAAAAGCAGTCTGTGGGAAGTGTAAATATGTCCTAAAAATTTCAGCACGGGGCTCTCCAGGGAAAAGAGAGAACGAACGTTTTTCCAAGGAAGTCTATGGATCAGAGTAAAGACATCAGGCTAACTTAATTAGGGACTAGTAATATGAAGTCGGAATTTGGGTATCAGCATAGGAAATTAGGAAGGAGTAGGCCATTTCTGGAAAGCAGAGTAAATAAAGGCATGAGGAACAAACACATATTTGGTGATTGATAAGCAGAACATTTTAGAGGAAGCAAGTATTTTCAAGAAGGAGAAGATAAAGACAAGTAGGCTAGAGGAGAAAGAAGGTCTTTGGGAGGCCTTGCATGCCCTGGTAAAGTCAACATTTTCAGAATATTTCATGCACATAATTCTTGCTTCCAATTTATAGTATGGCAATGTGATGCATCTTTTCAGGACAACATATTTCTGAGGAATATTAAGTACATCTCTAAAAATTATTTTAAACAGTCTGACCTTTTATCTTCACAAGGAAGAAAACCTAGGAGCAAGGTTGGTTTGATGGTGACCACATCTACACTTGAACTGTACATAGGGATTATTTTTATTATCACTGTACATACTTCTTTCAGTCTGAAGTTATCTGCATCTCAGGTTCTAATATAAAGGATGAAAGCAATAATTACCTCAAATGTTATATGGGGTATATGAGATAATATGTGTAAAAACTACTGGCATGTAGGGGAAGCCGGGATGGCTTAGTGGGTTAAGCACTCACTTTGCAACGCTGGGGACCGGGGAGCAAATCCCAGTCCCAGCCTGTGTGGACCCATATGCTGAACTGGGGAGTGCCCCCAGTTCAGTTCTCTCTCTGTCTCTGTCTCTGTATCTCTCTCTGTCTCTGTCAAAAATAAATAAATAAATATATATATATTTAAAAAAACTACTGGCATGTAAAAGACACTCAAAATATTAAATCTGTCCGAGTCTTTCAGCCAAAGATAAAATCTCTAAACATAAATGAAAAATTCACTAAGTAATTTGCTATTCTAAAGTGTCCCTGAGTCCCTTTAATAGATACTACTTTTTGTAAAGAAGACTATGATGGCTTAGCATTTATAAGTTTGCAATATTTTATATTGTGTTTTCTTAGAGTTGGGGTAAAATTAGCATCAAAACCCTGAGAGTGTTCTTAAAAAAAGGAAATTGCCTTCAAAATGCGATACAATGTTACTTGAACTGTCCATACTATCTCTAAGTTATTGCAAATAACATACTTGGAAACGTTTTTGATATATCCTAGTTTTTACTTAAAAAAAAGTGTTATCTTTCCTGTTCTCATTTGGCAAAAACTATTGAAATGTTGAAGTAATTATTATCATTTATACTGTAATTATATGTCATTAATCCTAAAATCGCCTCTTTTGCATCTTTCTTAAGTTTTGATATAGTTATTGATTGAGGGTGCTCCATTGTGAATTCCAACTGCACTTGAAATCTCATTATATGAAGGCATATAATTATTTTACTTTTCTGCTTCTATCTGACAGCTTTTATTATCCCTGATAATGGCAGCATTAGGTGCATATCTTGTATTTATTTGCACCCTGTTATGTTAGGCGTGCCTTTCGTTCATAGCTGCAGTCATTTCCTATGTGCCCACTTTGTATTGAATATGAATTTTTTAATACTGAAATACCTTTTGTTCTTTTTTGCCCATGTCTCTAATGTCTCTGTAAGTCAGAACATTCACCACTCATCCTGTCATCTGTCTCTTCTCAAAGTCATTCTTAACCAAAAAAGGTAATAATAATAATTTTTCTACTTCTTAGCCCGTTTTTGAATCAGCTTGCGAAATGCCATTTGTGAGATCCCAGTTAATTCAATTCTTAGGTGCAAATATGAAGAAAATATACAGAACAATCGAGTGGAAGATTTTCCCATTTACAATTCAGGCTTCTGTTGACATTATGTGTAATAGTACAAAGTCCCAACCATGTAGGCAATGAATTAAAATGTTGTAGTCTCCCTGAAGTTTCCTAAAACAATAAATTATTTGACTTACATTATCATAAAATAACACATTTAAGGCCTTCCACTGAATAGACATTCTGTGACAGTGCATGCTGTCTCCAGAAAGTATTTATAACACAAATGCACAACCTTCTCTAATGGCTTCAGACCATTTGTTTAGCTTCTCTTTGAAAAGTGACAGTCTCCTTTGTCCTTAGAACAAGCCCTCATCCACATTCTTCCATCAGGTGTATTAGCGCTGGAAGACTGTCAGGTGGATAATGAGAATTCAGCGACGTGAGAAGTCCTGTCACAGTTCTGAAAATGATGAAAAGTCATTTCCCAGCCCTATCCCATAGTGGATGTATGATTTTCCTGCCAATCTCACGGCATCGCATTTGTCACACATTGCTTGGTCTGGTCAGATTCATCAAATAAATACGTTTTATCAATTATGTGACAGTTTATATTGTCCAAACTTGTCATGAGCCCCCCGGGTTTTTCAGCATCTTTCCACAGATGCAGTCCACGCCCACCATCCACCACTAAAACTCAGTGAGAGAAATGCAGCAGTTCTGAAACACTGATGCCTAGAAAAGCTGTCTCCCACTTTGCTCTGTTAGAATAAATGCTGTTCATTCTTCAAATTTTAACATCGGAATCTAGCCATTCAGGAAACTTCCCTGTCTGTCCACGTTTACCCACAGTTTCACAGTGTGGATAACTGTTTTTCATTTCTGCCTCGAAAGCACTCTGTGTACACACCTATCTTAGCACTTCACACAGTTGGATAACTTGTCTATCTCCCAAGCAAAATTGCACATCCATGAGAAGCTTTAGTTCTCTATGTAAAAAAAAAACAAAACACGTTGGTGGTCTAAAGGACAATTTGCTTTTTCACACGTAAAACTAAAGCTTCTCGTTGAGTATACAATATCTCAGGCTATATTTTATCAGAATGAGGACTTTGGGGATTTCTTCATATCCCTTCTGTTGATTTCTGGGGGGTTCTGCATGCAGTGGTACATCAGCAAGTTGTTTAAATACAAGGTGTAAGGAACATGCTCATTAATTACTTTCTATTTTTCATTTAGTGTTTTTCTTTATCTTTTGGGATAATCCACCTAATATATATTCTAACCTTCTATTGAATGCTTTATGTCTGTCTTGCATGAGTTCATTCATATCCTCTGATTTTTCCTTCTATTATAACATGATGTTCTCAAATTGTATATGCAATATCTTTGTTGTATCTTTGAAATGAACATAGAGATTAGAACTGGAGAATTGTGAATTCTATGAAGAATTTGCATCAATTAAACAAAAAGGAAGTTACTCAACTGTATATCAGCCATATTTAATTTTTTTTTCAGATTAATTGGAGAGGTTAGGAATAAATCACTGAGGAGAGCTAAAAAAGCAAAGTATATGTATAACAAAAGACAAATAGGTGGATACTTATGAAGAAAATGACATAATATGTTATTTACTCACTTATAAAGGGTTACTTAATAAATCAAATCAAATGCTTAATAATTTTATAATTTAATAAATCAAGAAAAACAATGAATACAGAGTATACCAAAAATATGTAATATAACTATATGGGAAGAATGAAGAAAAAAGATATGAATATAAGAGAAAAATTAGAGGGTTAAATTTTAAAAGCTAATGAAGGAAGATGTTTAGAGATATCTAAAATGTTTTTTCAAACCTGTACACATGTACTTAAGAAATATACTTAGAAGTAAAATTGTTAATATCAGAAAATATATATAAAATACTTAAAAATTTTGGGGAGAATTCAGAGATGTCAAGAGTGTGAAACAGGACACCAGAATGGGGGTAGAAGGGACAACAGATTCGTCAAAAGGCTTGTAAAATAAATAAATATTAAAAAGATAAATTTGTATTATTTTTACAAAGAATTAGTTTTAGTTATTGTTTATGTTTTAAAATATTTAAATTTTCATTCAAATCATTAGTTTTAGAGTGTAAGAGCAAGCCAAGTTATCCAGGACACAGATTTAACACATGAATCCAATTTCTGAAATTTAGTATGTGTCTGTATCTATCATATTCTATGTTAATGGGAAACGAGAAGATGAATAAAATAAAACTTTTCTCCTTGTACCTTCTAATCTATTAGTAGTACACAGACAAACGCATGCGTGCGTGTGTGTATTTATTTTGTATTAGCAGAACAGAATAAGCAGGTAAATATCTAATCAGATTAAAAATGGAAATAAATGAATAATTTAGAGAAGGACAATGTCATAAATCCACAGCATTAAAAAAATATCCTCTGTGCCTGTCAAAGCAAGAATATTTTTCTCATTTTTCTTCTTGTGCTCAATACAATTGAAACATATTTTTCTGTTATTATATCCATTTTTTTTTTACAAGTTAC
Organism: Craseonycteris thonglongyai; assembly: GCA_004027555.1. Classification (NCBI taxonomy): domain Eukaryota; kingdom Metazoa; phylum Chordata; class Mammalia; order Chiroptera; family Craseonycteridae; genus Craseonycteris; species Craseonycteris thonglongyai. The sequence continues at coordinate 12,810 of PVKE010020233.1, forward strand.
ATGTCTCCCTTCAATATTTTATTTTATCCCTATGCTCATTATCCCTCTTCCGAAGAGGCAGACAAAAAAACAATTGAACCAACTTCTATCCTCCAAAGGAATACATAATATTTGCAAATAAATCAGTATATTTTATGCCATCCAGTTTTTCCTGTCATTTGTCTATGGCAAGTTGAAATATGTGAATTTTGAAGCTAAGGGTGTGTTTTTGGCTCAATGCACTTCTTATAAACAGTTCATATATTTAGTAAACAGAGGAGAAGAAGATTTGGAGAAAGAGAAGTCGGATAAGGAAAAGGAAAAGATGAAGGGAGAGAAATAAAAGAAAATAAATTAAGGCAACAGTTTGGATACAAATTACCGTATATCAAAATAAAAAATGCTTTACTAGACTGCATTTCCAAAAGGGAGGTGAGTGTTGTATTTGAAAGTTGTTTACTTATATATTTATTTTGATTTTGATTTTTGATTTAAAGTCCTTCAACAATATCCCGTCTCCCTTTAACTGCTACCTTTCTTAAATTTTCTCCCATTTTTCCTCTAGTTCCCCTCAGTTTTCCTCTCATTTCCTTTCTCTACATTTTATCCTCCCCATTAACTTTCCCATTTTTTCCTTGTTTACTTCTGTTCTCCTTCCTTTGTACCTCATCCAACACTTCCACCAGACAATGATGCTTCTGCACATTGGAATAACAGGGACACCAGGCACTTTTCAGCTTGTCTTGTAGCCAGCTGACGACTCTGTGAGGAGTTCCTTTGTGGAGAGCTAGTGCGAGATAATCTATCCACTTGTGACACACATGCCATGCTCCTTAAACTAAGTGAAGATAATCCTTCTTCAGATAACAGCCTTTAGTATTCCCAGGTCCAAGGTGCAACCCAGATTCTAATTAACCTGATTAAGCCTGCTATACATGACTCACTCTTCTTTTCTTTTTTCTTTCTTTGATAAAACTGTCACTATCTATTTGAATATTCATCTGTTTCCCTGTTATTTACTAACCAGAATACATCACAAGTAGAAGCAACGCAAGGCACTGGCTGTTATGTTGCTATGAACTTTTCTGGTACCTTTGCTTCTGTCACATGTCAAAAGCAATAGCATTATCGACAAGTTTGAGATCTATGAGTATGCTTATGACATATTAGTGTTTACAATCATTTGTGCAAAGCATATGGAGATTCATGGTGTTCAAGCAGATAGGGTTAAAAGCATACTCTAGCTGATAATATAAAAATATTCTTTACTTTCAAGGGAAGTCTTGGTCATGCTGTGGTGGAATGCTTCATCAAAGGGAAGACCTAAATAGAAGTGCAAAGCCAGAGTCAGCTTTAAAGATTAGTTGCAGACCCTTAGTAACCATATACCTACTGATGTTCAAATGCAGGTCATGTATAGTTCACTTTAAATGATGAAGGTCAGGGAATGTAATACAAGAATTAGAATCTGACTTGAGCATTCACAGTAGATTCAACCTTTGTATTTGCCAAATGCTTGCTTGGTTTTCATTTTCTTGTGTTTTCACAGAGAAATCATGTACATGCAGTTCAATTATTATCCTTGGATCGTAATATACTATCATAATTAAATTACATGCACCTTTTTAACTTTTTAATTTATGTGTATATTTAATCAAATATATATATATTTTTTTCACAAAGCTATTTTAAATGATGTATTAAATATTGGTAAAATTATGATGCCTCAAGTGAAAACTTGCCTCCAGATCTGAATGTCTCTTTTCTTACCCACCTGCTGCCACCAAGTGGTAACACATGTCCTTAATTTGTTAAACATTTATTTGCTTTTTAATGTATTTTTATCACTAACATATATTTCTTGGTTTTGCTTTCTTCTTATGTGATTTGCTTTTTTTTATATTACATTTTGACATTAATATTCATTTAGATTTTGTATGGAGCATTAATTTAATCATATTCACTTCTGTGTAATATTCTATTGAATATATATGACATATTATTGTATCTCCTGTTAACAGACATTTGTACCATTTCCATATTTATTGCTATGATGAAAAATAATGTTACAAATTTTTTTCATAAGCATCTCATAATGCACAAATGCCACAGTTACTTTGGGCATATACTTGGAGGAAGAATAATGGGTTCAAAGGATATTTGAATATTCAAATGTAAAAGAAATGCCAAATTGTTTTTGAAATTGCTTGTATTATAAAGGAATTTTTTTTTAAATTTTATGGGGAAGCCGGGATGGCTGAGCTGTTAAGTGCTTGCTTTGCAGCACCGGGAACCATGGACCAAATCTCGGCCCTGGTCTGGGTGGACCCACACACTGAACTGGGGTGTGCTCCCCATGCGGGAGGCCTCCAGTTCATGCCTCACCTCCGGTTGGGCCCCTGGCTCTGAGTGGCTTGCCCCCCATGCGGGAGGCCCCCAGACCAGTTCCCACTCTGCTTGGGCCCCACCCACCTGTGTGGAATAAAACAACGTCAAACACTGATTACATAACAACTATGGAGACTGCTCTGGGCCCTCCCCATTCTCTCTGTCTCTCTGTCTCTGTCTCTGTCAAAAACAATAAAATAAACCTTAAGATAAAAAAAGAAATCTTTAAGGTCATTCTCTTTTTTCTGTACATTACTGTATTTTGTATTCCAACCACCACTACCATTTCCAGTGGTTTTTCCATGTGATGGAAAAATATGCTTTTTTCTTCCTAGAGAAAGAAAAACATTTAAGAAACTTTACATTGTCCAGAAGTACAGCCAGAGCTAAAACAAACATATACACATCTAAAACTTGTATGTACCTACAGGTTTGTCTAAAATGCTGAGCTCATCAGATTGTGATTAAAACCATCATTATAATATAGAACAGACAAAGGACTATTACTTGCCAGGATTTGGGCTATTTACTGAGTGCCTACCATTTGTTTAAGTTTCTCTAACTTACCATAGCATTAAAAACCTATTTGGTGTTGGATATTATGCAAAGTAATTAAAACATTGCATATAATTTAAAGGAAGTATATTTTATAATCCCACTCTATAGATGCTTTTTATGTGCTTCAAAGAATTTAAGTAACATCTTGAAGTATACAAAACTAGTAAATCAGGCTATTGGGCAGTGTAATCCACTTAATAACTAGTAACAAAGCCGAGTCCATTTTACCAAGGTCACAGAAAGTGTGAAGCTTCCCTGTGAATAACAGCTTTGCTTTAGTTGATTGCCAGTCATTGATCTTAACCTTTGCTTTACTTTTGTAAACTGGAACCCGGTTTATTTTGGTATTTCCTTCCAAAGCATCTCTCAGATATGAACAATGCAATGGCTGGCCAGGGAAAAACAAAAAAATTCATTATTGTACTATCAGTTTCACCACCTAGTAATTTTTGTGAAGAGAAAATCAGTATAATGGGATATCTGACAATTTTTATGCTAATATTCTATCCCTAGGCATCCCTTTAATTGATTAACAGGTATATGCATTTGGGTCTGATATTTTATTTGCTGAGGTTGAGTGCTTAGTATATTAACAGATAAATATTGACAGATGTCTCAGGAATCTAATGAGAAAAGGCATTTCTAAAGTTTGTAGCAAATTCATGTTGAGGAATTTTGGCATTCAGTTTTAACTACTCTATAGAAATAAAAAAAAATGAAAACAAGACCTCTTGTTTTAACTCATAATTAGTTACATATAAATACTTTCTTTAAAAATTACTGCTAGAAGGAAAAGGGGGAGACATTCTTCTCAAATCACTAAACAAAACCTTGGCAACATTTTAAAGAATTCAAAGTGAAAACTCCTTAAATGTCAACTTCAGGACAATTTGACGGTAACTTTGAAAGTCATGTATTTTCATTAGAAGATGATTGAAAAATAAGTAAAAAAAAAAAAAAAATGGATAAAATGACCACTTCTACAACTATAAAGATAACTATAGTTCCGTAACTATTATCCAAGGTCAAACAAAGTAAATATTTTTTTGTATTTACTGTTGGCTTTTTTTAAAGGTAGATATTTTTTCTGAAAAAAAATTATGATAGCTCAATATATAGAATTTATTCTCTGTCAATGTTTTACATAAATCATAAATTGAATATACATTAAATTTGAATGTTTTTAACATTTTCCATATTCTTGCATAGCATGGCTTCATATTCAGATTTCACTGTAATACTCACCTAACTATATTTGTATTGATTCTCAAAGTCTATCTTCTAAGACATTTGCATGCAAATTGTAAATTATACTATACCTATAAGCAAATAGGAAAAATAATACCACTGACTTCTCCAATGGTAACTGAGAGTCAAGTTGACATATGCTCGACCCCTGAGTCTTAAAAAGAGTAAAGCTAGTTGTATTGGGTGCTGATGCTGAGGGAAGACAGAGAAGAAAACAACTCAGCGGGCACCCGAAATGGCTCATTAATGGACAGCGTCATTTTTACCTGTGCAATGCTGTCAGCACCTTCCAAACCCGCCTACTTGCGATGTTCATTTCACTTAAGGGCAGACCAGGATGGCACACCGAGGTATTTCTGATGCCAGAACTCCACCATCAGGACAGCAATGCTCTTTCCTGCCCTCAATGTGATTCCCAATGTGAATTATATGACCTGAATGTGACATTGGCTTTGCCAATAAACTTCCTTGAAATGAATGGGCTTAACAGCACTCCGGATGTAATGCTTAGAGAATCAGTCATGCATTCAACAGCTATCCATTGAGTGCCCTCTCTGTTCAAGACAGTGTGCTGATCTCTCCAAATGTAAAGATCACCAGGAAAAGTATACCCTTTTGTCATAAGGAGACTGAACAAAATGGGTAAAAGCAAATTCCAACATACAAACCAAATAAAACATGTAGGAGCAGATCTCCTCAACCTTTAGTCAGGTTATATTTCTTGTCTCAGTGGACCTATAGCGTTATTTGATATAACTGATCACCACCTCTCCCTTGAGATTCTTTCTTTCCTTGGCATACAAGTCAGCTTTTTATTTTGGGGGGTGAGGGGGGGTGCAGGGCAAGGGGTCCTTCTTACTGACTGACTGCTTATTCTCAGTATCATTTGCTACTTCTCACAGAGCTTAGTGTTTGGGTTTTTGTCCATCTTTACCCACTTTCCTGTTGACATAATTCATTACTGCATGTTAAAATACCATTGGTGTGCTAAAACCTCCTTTAGTATATATCTCAGCTCCCACCTAAACTGCAAAGTCATATATCAAACTGCCTACTTGATTGTTCTACCAAGATATCAAACAGACACTTTAATCTTAACTCATTTAAATGTTAACTCTTTATCCCTCTTCAAAACCTGCTCTAGCTTGTCTCACCAATCACCCAGTTACAACCCAACCTTACATTTGCTTCCATCAAAAACCTTACAAAGCACACCCAGTGTATAAGAAACTATTGTTGGCTCTTCAAAATTAATTTTGATTGTGACCTTTTATCACTTGTGTCTTAGCTAGTTTCCTAGCTCCCACCATTACCACTCACCCACACACACAGCATTCAGAATTACTATTTAAAAATGTATGTCAAGCATTGTCATTCCACTGCTCAAAACGCTGCAATGACTTCCCATTGCAAAATTAAAATGATCATAATGATCACACAAACCCATATCATCTTCAGAGGTCTCCAAACTTTTCAGCCCGTGGGCCGCATTAACTATCAAACAGCAGTTTGGGAGCCGACTACACACTTGAGGTCCAAATAAAAAAGATTCAAAACATAGATGTTGTTTTTAATTATTTATTTAATATTATTTTATTCAGATAAAAAGGTCTCCATGGGCCAGATTAGAGGTCCTCGCGGGCTGCATTCGGCCCGTGCGCCGTAGTTTGGAGACCCCTGAATCTATATTGTGTTGTTATTCTCCTTACCATCTACTTTTTTTCCTGAAGATTCATTTTATTGTTTGAAAGGTGTGTACGTGAAAGAGAAAGAGAGAGAGATGGGGGAGGGCCCAGAGCAGTCTCCATAGTTGTACATCATTAGTTGTAACATGGTTTTATTCTACACAAGTGGATGTGGGGCCACAAGGGGTGGGAACCAAATGAGAGCCTCCCACGTGGGAAGCCAGAATCTTTGTTGCCTAGCCATCTCAGTGGTTACCAGATGAGCCACAGTTCAGCACATGGGTTCGCACTAGCCACGCCCACAATTTGATCCCCGGATCTCATGGTTGCAAGGCAAGTACTCGACCCGCTGAGCTACTCCGGCATTCCCTCCTTACTGCCTACTTTGTTGTTGCAAAAATAGATATGGTCCTATTTTGTGTCAGCTGTCCCTTTGTCTTTAACAATTCACATTTCCCAGATAGTTCCATGGCTAACTTTCCCATGTCAAGTTTATATGGATACACTACCTTATTGATGAAATTTCTGACATTCTACCCTCCTACTCCTACCCTGCTACCCCAACCAACACACACACATGTACATACACACACTCTGATTCTACTTTTCCTGCTGTATTTTTTTCAATGGGGGTTTTTCTCCTACCAGTATACTATATCACTTATTTACTATGCTTATCATGAACTATCAGTCTCTGCTCTGTAAGTTCTAGTAAAGTCATTATTTTGGCTTGTTTTGTTTGGTAATGGATGATGGGCCCCAGAACACTGCCTAGCATAGAGATGTTCAAAAATATTTCTTGCATAAATTGATGTGGTGTGTAACGGCCTTATGAGTTATGTCCCAGAAACATGATGCAGATCACACTTTGATATTTCCTTCTCCCAAATGTTAAAAGACATCTGTTTATATTCCAAACACTTTTCTTTTGCTTGTGTTTGCATTTGAAAAAAGGATGGATAGATGTTGATGGATTGTGACAAAAGAGACTGATATTAGTTCAGGTGGAGATGAAGAGATAATGTGAGCACTCACTACTTCCCTGAAAAGCATTTCTCCCTTTCAAAAGCTCCGTACATTCCTTTTTGCATTTGTTCCTGCGCAGGCTTGCTGTGTTATAGCCCTTGACTTTCTCATGGCTTATCAAAACCATAGATTTGTCTTCTCACATTTCGCAGCTTGGAAATTGATTATGGTAGAAGAAATTTACTTAACAGAAAGTTAGAAGTGCCATCCACTTCCCACGAACTAAGGGATATCTTGACTTCTATCATAGGTCAGTACCCAACCATAGTTCTGTCAGAGCTCTTGAGAGTTTCATCTCTTACCTTCCTCTTTCTCTCCACTTGAAAATATGATAATCATAAGCATGATTTCACACCCAGGGTAGTCTGTGGTGCCTTAAAATTATTCAGACTAGGCAAAGGAGACAGAAAGAAATTCAGAACTCTACCGCTATCTGTGTGTTCTTCAACCAGCCTCTGTGCCTCGTGAGAATACACTTCAGCAAAGTCACTCGATACATTGGTATATTCAGGTTCATAGTTACTGGATTTGATTTATTACACTTGATATATGTGTAATAAGCCCCAGTTTACCAACTGATGAGTGATTTTATAGGACAAAGGGAGAACAAGTGCCAACTTAACGAAATCAAAGAGCTACCCACAGAGAAAAGAAGCCTTTCTTTCTAAGTCTAATTTGGGTTCTATATAAAAGAATTAAGTGAGAATCTTTTCTCACTGCTCTCAGCTCAAGAAAGAAAGAAATGCCAAGGTTGCAACAATTCTCCCTAATTTTTTCCTTTCTTTACACTGAAGAGGTGAAAATTACCCAATTTGTTCATCTATTACGAGTTACTTTAGTGATTCCCAGAGAAGTAAGCTATATTCCTCTTTTGCTGCTCTGCTGAAGCATACTTCAAAGCAGGATAGATGGATCAAGTGAAGACCTTTGATGAAAGCTAATGAAGACACGCAAAGCAGGAGAGAAGAAATTAGAAGACACGGGGAAGAAACTAGTTATTAAAACAATGGACATGTCTTGTAAAGGAAATGTTCAGTCTATACTGAAGGCTATTTCACAAGCAAAGATGATAAACCAACTGTTTATACAGGTAGTTTTAAGCTGCTTAAAAGTGTACCTATGGAATGAACTTTGACACACCAGTTAGAATTATTTGGCTGAGTGAAAAGTAGTATTTTGTGACATGGGGAAAAATCACGTATTTGCCCAAACCATCATTTTACAGAGAATAAAACCGAGTTGTAAATAGCCCAATATATATATAATAATGAGTATAAATAGCGTAGATGTATGCAAATAATATATTTACCGTATTTTCCGGCGTATAAGACGACCGGGCATATAAGACGACCCCCTAATTTTACAGTTAAAACATAGGTTTAGGCCTATATTCGCTGTATAAGACTACAGCCTCGGAAGTGGGGGGGGGGGGTAGTCTTATACAGCGAATATAGGCCTAAACCTATGTTTTAACTGTAAAATTAGGGGGTCGTCTTATACGCCCGGTCATCTTATACGTCGGAAAATATGGGTATACCCTTTCCTGGTATCAAAGGAGATAGTTTTATACAATAAAGGAACATGAACTTTGGGATCAGAGAAAGATTTGTGTCACTATTCTCAAATTTATTTATTATGAGATACTGAAGACCTCTGAGCTCATCAACAAAATTAAATTATCAATTCCTATTTCATGTAATATGGTACATAACTACAATAAAGACAACAACAACACAAATAATTAAGTAATATATTCCAGGTACTCTGCAATTATTTCACAGGTATGAATGTTCCAACAACTCTATGACTACAGTTGTATTATTAGACCTATTTTACAGATTATTAGCTCATCATGAATTAAATAACTCATGTAAAACCCTTGATAAAGTTCTTGATACATATTGTACAATAAGTTTAAATTACCATTTCATCATTATATATATTATCAAAATTATTACATATATGTTATTAGTATTATTTATTATATCCTACATATTTTTCTTCCATTTATACACTCTCATATTCATATCTGACCTGAGCACAACAGCTGAAATTTGCAGGTGTGGAGAGGATTTCTTCATTTACATCAAAGTTTCTACTATAACTAGTAAAAAAAACCCTATTTATTATTAAATAAAACTTGGTTTCAGATTAAAAAGATCCTTTTATAAATTTGAATCTAGAGGTCTTATTCTATAAATAATTGACTCAAGGTACCTATAGGTGTTTGATTTTGTACACAAGCATTCACACACATGCACGTGAATGTTTTGCTCTTCATTTCAAATTACAATGATTTCTTCATAGATATAGTGGTTCTATGTGAAAATTCATAGAGTTGTATTTTATATGTGCATTTTTCCATATAACTTCAGCAAAAGTGTTACATGAAATCAAGTGTAAGAAGCTAATAAAAGTGAGAGTTCAGTCATACAAGGCCCAAGGAATTTATGAACTGAACAATTCTCTTTGAAACAGTTAATAGAATATTTATTAAAGCCAGAAGAAACATGAAGGTAAGAAATTAGAAGACACAGTGAAGAAACAAATTAGTAAAATGTAATGTCATGGAAAGAAAATGTTCAGTCCATACCAAAAACTGTTTTATAAGCAAAGAATTTATGTCTATAATACAATGACACAGAACAGGGCTAGTCATAAGTTTATATAACATTTAGATTTGTGAACAAACCATTTTATTTAATCAATCAAAGAAACTACTTATATGTTCTATGATGTAGTAAGTGCAAAAAGTGTATTAATGTATTTTTATAGTATAGATCAGTGTTAAATTTAAACAAACAATGATTAGGCTGACTCATTGCCTCGAAATTTTAAAATTCCCAGTCTCTGGTTGTGAGAAGTCCTCACTTTAATACCATTTATATCAGCATTTCACTGTCAGAAGGAGAAAAATCCCACCATAAAACCAACAGGTTATAACTTACTAGTCTTTTAACATTTTCTTGGTTTTTGTTTGGTCTATACTGGGCTTGTTAGTCACCTCCGTGAATATTCCTGTGATAAGCCTCAAGGATTTTACTGAAGTCTGGTTTGTGCCCATTTTGTGTTAATGTCGTTCTCTTGAACTATGAAAACTGAACAAGTTTGATTGAGTAAAGCCCATTGTCCTTCCTGAGCCATAAGCAAATACTCAAGAGCTGTTTGATTTTGTGTTTTCTATAATCAGTTCTTAAATTCCTGTCTGTTTCCCCCAAGGCAACTGTAATAAAATTTGCCAGCTATTTAATAGTGATTGAAGTGCCTTGTACAGCTTTCTCTATTCATTTATTCTAATCATGGTATCAGAATTCTAAAGGCCCTATAAAACCAAAATTGCTAACTTTGAGTCCTGGTAAGTCTTCCCTGATGCTATAATGAAGTCTGTTAGGTAATTCTAAGCTGAACAGATGAAGTCCTTAAAAAATCTTCAGCTTCTCATTTCCTCAGATAGCCATTGTTTTGAATTCATACAACTAACATTTCAACTTTTTCTTAATTTTTGTAACAGCATTTGTTGATATTAAAAATTTTTAAGTTGTATTATATTTAATATAATTATTTAAAATAATGAAAAATAATTCATAGACTTCTATAACACTGCTTTGGGTTTATGCTTACATAAATCATTTACTATTTGTTAACCTGTGGATGACCTTGATGATGGAGTTGGATGAACTTCATAAGTTAAGAAAACATATAAATAACATAGCCACAATTAGAAGAAAATAAAAATAGAAAACTCTTGCAGAGATCAAAATTCGTAATTATTTTCTGACAGACAATTTTGGATTCCACACTGCTAAATAGGTTAGGAAAAAAAAATTGGGTGGAAGAATTCCAAAATATCATCTAAAACAGACTCCAGCCAAATATCTCAGGCTGTGAATTCATCAGATTGGAGCCAACTAAGCAAGACTGAAATAACTTAATGAAAGTCTCAAAGGACTGCCTTTTGGCAGTGGTGACTTTGCATGTTTTCCCTTTCTCTAGCTCAAGTATCAAAATCCATATGAAAACTAGAGCTACGATGAATGTGGTCTATTCTATTGACAAGAAGTTAATTTATTTTAGGATTTATTGGGGATAAAGGGGCTTGAGCCATGTGATTTTTATTATCTGAAGTTAAAAATAGAATAGAAATGGATATCCTTACTTAGTCTCTTGAATGCTGATAGTATGAAATAAAGATCCAGATAGCTGGGGGGAGATAGGTAAAGAAATCAGCACTGTTTGAAGCTGATTTTTAAAATTTCTGGTGATATTTGTGATAGCAAAACTGCTGGGTTTTACTTACCTATGGCATACAATTCAAGGAAATAACTGAAGTTTCCTTACATATCCAAGCACAGTGATAGGATGATAGAATTATAGAAAATTGCTGAATCAATCAAATCTTCAGATTATGTAGGAAAATTAAGACATACTTCATGCCTAAGAAATACATAGTATATTTTATTTTTTATTTATTTATTTTAAAATATATATTTTTTATTTATTTATTTTGACAGAGACAGAGAGAGAGATACAGAGACAGAGAGAGAACTGAACTGGGGGAGCTCCCAGTTCAGCATATGGGTCCGCACGGGCCAGGGCCGGGATTTGATCCCCGGTCCTCAGCGCTGCAAAGTGAGCGCTTAACCCACTGAGGCATCCCGGCTTCGCCCATAGTATATTTTAAACTGAAGGTGCAATCACAAAGCTGATGCCCTCCTTGTAAAATGGTAATCTTTTTTTATATTCAACAATGCAAAAAGCAATCAGAAGAGAGAACAATCACTGAGGGATGATGTTTTCAGGGAAGATTTTGAGCAATATGGATAGGCAAGGAGAAATCAGTAGAAGAGAAAAAGGGGCCATGCCAGGCAAATGTTTGTTTAAGTTAAGTGTTTATACCACTGTGTGTGTGTGTGGGGGGGGGGGAATGTTATTTACCATCATCTATGTTAATGTATTTTACCATCATCAGGTTATCAACATGAGATTGACTTTCAGATGACATTGAAAAAGTGGTATGATAAATCATAGGAACTTTCTAATCTATAAATAAATTAGATAACCAGCATCTATAATACAAATCATATAACATTATATTTTAAAGAGTCTAGTGTAACTGTCTACATATCAGTGCAGAAAAAAGTTAACATAATAGGCCTAAAGTTGTTATCCTTTACAAAAGTCCTCCTTGGACTTAAAGTTGGCTCTTGGCTAGCAACTAGGAACATGAATAGGAAAAAGTTCCCTACACTGACAAAAATACATATTTTTTCTTAAATAATAAGAGTGGCTCACAGTGCCTAGACAAACAGTGTGCTTTATGCTGAACACCTGCTTTGCTTCTCAGAATTTGGATTTTGATATATGTTAGGCTGAGGGTGCTTCCGTGCCAAGCTCCCAATAAAATCCTGGGTGCTAGACCCTAATGAGATTCCCTGATACACAATATTTCACAAGCATTGTCACAATCAGATGCTGGAAAAATTAAGCTTATCTGGCATGACTCTACAGGAGAAGATCCTTGGAATTTTGCACGTGGTTTCCATTGGAATTCGTTTGCGTGGGTTTTCACTTTGCTGATTATGCTTTGCATTTTTTGCTGGTTTAAATTACTCTGAAGAGTACAAATACATACTGAGTCCCACAAGTCATCCTAGACTCCCAAAACAATTCCAAGAAAATAATAAAGAAAAAATTCAACAATCAATATTTTAAAGAAAAGATGATGGGACTGTTGTCAAAAATCAAACATTATAATTAGTCCAATTTTTTGTGTCTAAAGAAAAAAAAATATTGAGGAATGACATCTCAGAAAATTTCATACAGGGCATATAAAAGTTTCCTCTTTCCCATGTGTCCTGACAGGTGATTTTATTAGCAATTTTCCTGACCTGTCAGACAATGAAAATGGATCTAGGTATGCTCAAGTATCTCAAATCTCCCAGCATCCTTCCACACAAACTGAAAAGAGATACGATTAGAATTCTGGAGATGAGAGCTTAAGCCTATAAATCCATATCCATTGGTAGAATCTAAAGTTGTAAAAGTCTATTTTGGAATCCATGCTGTTGTAGTCATTTTTTAAAGAAAAAATGAAGACAGGTGACTGAGAAAATCCTGACAATGTTCAAGGTTCAGATTTATGGCTAGGATGACAAATAGGATAAGCAAAGAAAAAAAGTTAATTGAAGAAATGCAGAGCAGTTATGGCACAATTTCAGCTACCACCAACTTATAAATGTAAACAAGTCAAACATACAAAGGAAGAATGATGCATGCATGAATTGGTTGAAAATAAAGTTCATTTTTAAAGGATAACTTTTGGCAGAGTAGTGAGTACCAGGTTAGCTTAGGAATAGGAGTGTGATGGAGTGGAATATCTGGAGAGGCTTTCTTCTATAATTTTTATTTTCAAATATATAGGAGTAGCTAAATGGCACATTAAAAATATGTCAAAATGGCATTTAGCCCTACAATAAGAAAACAGTAATTTCTCTGTTGGCAGTGAAGCCAAAATTGTGAAGAAATGGCGTTTCACAGATACCAAGTGCTGTCCAGTGACAGGCTGGGCATATTAATCGAACAAACATGAAAATTTTAGAGTAAAGATGTAGTGCTTTAAACATAGACGATTTCATTAAGATGGTTTAAATCTTTTGCCCATGCTTAAAACAGTAGCAGATTAAACAAACACAAAAATTCCAAGTTCCAAATGTTAAACATTTCACACATTACATCCCTGGAAAAGCCTAGTTACAAGGTCATATTGAGAGAAGGAAAGCTCCTAACTCTGGTTGTCCTATTTTTTTAGGATTTCCCCTCAAAAATGTAAAAGAACAGTGATTCTAGCATGGAATGCATAAGAAGGTAGTATATCTCTTTCACCACATACAACATATATGGTATATGTCGTTTCATTCAAAATACTTTAAATAGTAACATACAAGGGGACATCTGCATAGTTCATTTCCAATTACCTTAATTTTTTGATATAAACAATTACAAGTAAATATATATATGTGTGTATATATATATATATACACACACACATATATGTATGTGTGTGTGTGTATATATATATATATATATGCAAATTTCTTGATTGTGTTTATTTTTAAAAAATACACAGTCAAATAGTGAATACTACATATTGGGATCCCTACAACCAGGTTGCCTTACCACGCTGGCTGCTGTGAGTGTACACCCCTTTTCACTCATGGCTCGTGGGCTTCTTGTGTCTTCTAGGCCACATGTTTTGAGATACAGAAATGTTTATTAGTTAGCAAAGCAGTGCCATATTACAATATGACCATTTTGGACTGAAAAGTCTGATACTTGGATGTTAAGCATTGTAAAGGTACTTTTTGGGTAGTTTTTATTTTATGTCATGGTAGTCCCAGTGCAAAAGTATTGCATTGCCTGGTTCTCACTGAATGTATAGTATTCAGTGAAATAGTTCCACACTTGTTTTCAGAAGTCCAATCTCAACCTTCTACAAAATCTAAAATCTCTCTTCATCACTTTGTAATTATACTTTGCCAAACCCTATCGCCTTTAAAGTTTCTAAATGATAGTTTTCCCCTGTGTATAATGCACTTTAAATAGGGTTCAATTCTTTATTAAAAACATTTCAGGGATGCCGGAATGGCTCAGCGGGGTAAAGCGCTTGCTTTGCAGCCATGGCCTGTGCAAACCCATATGCTGAACTGGGGAGTGCTTCCCATGTGGGAAACCCCCAGTTTGGTTCTTGCCCCCTCCTGCCCCATTTCATCCCCTGGGTCGAGGGGCATGCCTCCCATGCTGAAAGCCCCTAGCTCAGTTCCTGCCCTGCGTGGCACCCGCCCACCTGTGTGGAACAAAATCATGTTGAAAACTAAAGTACAACTATGGAGATGGCTCTGGGCCCTCCCCCTTCTCTCTGTTTGTCTGTGTGTCTGTCTGTCTGTCTGCCTCTCTCTCTCTCTCTCTCTCTCTCTCTCTCTCTCTCTCTCTCTCT
>PVKE010020234.1:0-27676 GCA_004027555.1 Craseonycteris thonglongyai
ATATCACATCTGCATATCAAGTCTCTCGTGCACTTCCCATATATGAGGAAAATGCTAGGTAACAATGAATTAAACGTGTCATTATTTATTGAGACCCTGCAAGTGCTTCAAAAACAGTTTGAAGAGAGATTTCTGCAGTTTACAAATATCGAGCCAATCGTCTCCTTCTGTATCAATCCTTTTACTTGCCAAATAAATGTAATAGAACTAGCCGCATATATTGCAGACCTTGTTCAGGGGAAAGCAGAAGAACTAGAGTTAGAAATTTTGAACCTTAAGAACGATATTTTGCTAAAATCCTTAATATCAGAGGACTTATGGAACATAGTTGGCAAAGAGAGGTTCCCATTATTAAAAAAAGCGGCATATAAAATTAAATCGTTTTTCAGGTCAACATATTTATGCGAATCTTTGTTTTCAAACATGAATTTAATAAAATCACGATATAGATCTCGACTTACCGATGAGCATCTTAATAATTGTTTGCTAACAGGATTGTCGTCATACTCCTAATTGCGAGGCACTGGCCAATGAAATGCAATGCCAAAGATCACACTGACAGATTGTTTTTTTTATGTTTTCTTTTATGTTTTTTTAAATAATTTTATTATACGTGTGTTTTGTATTATGTTTTGTATATATGTTTCTTTGTATGTATATAATTTGTACAATAAATTTATTCTTTTAAAATTATTTTTGTTTATTATTTTTTATTCTTGTTCAATAATAAATATCCTTAGAAATAGCTGGTGCCCGCCACCCTACCGATATTTTAGAATGTGCCCTAGGGTATAAAAAGGTTGGGAACCCCTGCTTTAGGCTCTTTGCATGTGTAAAGTGGAGCAAAATTACAGAGGGCCTCCGTTGACCCAAAAGAAGAAGTCTCTTGTCTGTCTGTCCCTTGTCTGCTCGGTGCATCCTTCTGACTTAAAAATTAGATTATTGCATACATGCATTTTCCATAGCCCTTAAAAATATTTTGTGTGTACAAAGCAGTTGTTGTGGTCAGAACCTATGGAATTTGGGGTATTTGTCCCAACACTAGAGCCTAGACTCTAGGCCCTGGAGAGTGTGTTTTTCTCCATTCTAATAGAAAATTATAAAAACATAACAAATAGAAGTAAATCTTGTGTTTTAGAAATGGGTAGGTATAATTGAACAAGTGATCTAAGAAAAAAATAGTCACCTGTCAAAGATAGAGTCAGAAACACGTGGGTTGTGAAAGATGGACCGGATTCCAGTGAGTATCAGCGAAGTACCGTGCAAAGGGGACACCTGCCTCCTTTGTTTTTAAAGATATGATCATTCTGGGGACAAAGAGAAAGGCTCAATGTAGTTGCCAAATAGAGAATGTATGATCTTTAACAGAGACCCCGTCTGGGTGGAATATGGAAAGGCAACATGCAACATGGAGAGGCAACGGAAGGGCAGCAATTGTTACATATGATCTAAATCCGAGACTGAGTGTTTGCAAAGTACCGGGGAAGTCCCCTGGGCAGGGACGGGCTGTGGATTCTGGAATGCCTGTCTCCGCATGCTGGGAACTGCTAGGAAACAAAGGCGGGGATCACTCCCTTAGCAATGTTTCTGAAGGGGTGGTGGAGGCTTTAGCAGTTTGGCACTTGGTGACATAATGCCTAGCTCTAATCCCTGCTGGTACCAAGGAGAGCGAGCTCACCACTGACCTGGAGTTGTGGGGCAGGGGTGCACAGGGCTAGTGTCCTCCCAGATAGGGCACACTCAGTGACTGCAGCACATTTAGGAGAGCAGCATAACGGGTGTGTGTGTGTGTGTGTGGGTGCGGGTGTGTTTGTGTGTGTGTGCGCGCGCATGCATGTGCATGAGTGCATGTGCATTGTAATTTCATAATTCAAGCAAGGTATTGGTAACAAAAATGTGCATATGGAGCATTTTATTTTTTGAATCCACATTTCTACATGGGCAATGCCACTCTGAATTTAATTATTTTGTCTCTCCATTCACGTTGTTTGCCTTGTTTCTATTTATTGAATTAAATGGTCTTTTGCTGGTATTTGTTTTTCAATATTTTCCTCTCCTCTTCTTCAAATTCTTTCTGATCTTCATCTCTTTCTTTCTTCTTTCCTTAGTCTCTCTGCTTCGATACTTTCTTTCAGCCTTCTTCTGATTAACTCAGTGAAGCCCATTTTAATACTGTGTATAGTCATCAAGCTGATGTAGGATTCCCCCTCCCCCCCTTCAACCCCACACTTGTTTTTTTGGTGATTAAGAGAACTGGAAATTTGCCAGGTGGCTCTGAGGAAGCTGGCTAGACCTGAGCTTGCCTGGAAAGATGGATGAGTTTTAAGTAGCTGGAGAAAGGCACATGTTATGGAGTCGGGTTAAAGTGAAGAAGGTATTTGCATATAAATGACTTTTAATAAATACCCTTGGCACAATTTTCTATGTACATACAACTTTTGAAATCTGAGATGAGTTAAAATGAAGACCGTAAGCCTACACTGGGACTTGAGTAGGTGGAAATGTGACCAGACCCTGAAGTTTAAGTACCTAATGGACCAATGCATAGAGAATGAGAATATGAGGAAAATTCTAGAATTTCCTCAACATGGGGAAGGCAGGAAACAATGGGAAATTTGCTTCCAAGCAAAGCTGAATAAGACTGTGTTTACAGCTGTGAATGTAAACAAGGAAACCAAGCACAGTGCTCACAGCATGAGCATTTGACATCATGTTTTTGTTACAGGACTGAAAACTATGCATAAAAATTGGAAGATTATTTTGGAATTTAAATACAAATGTGAACTCAGTTACAAACCTCTAAAGATGTATTTAATTTTACAATTCCTCTTAACTATGGCATCTTGCAGCAGGTATTTATTCTTCAACCACCCATGCCTAATTTTTGACCGATCAGGCCTTGTACTGACTCAATAAAGTAAATAGATATTTAGGTCAAACCCAAAAGATATCAAAACATTGCTAGAATGTTACGTGCCCAAAGGGAGAAGGCTGATTCTGACAGCAGGGATTATAAATGTTTTAAAGTAATTAAAACCTGACTTGCTTTACTTGATGTATGCCGTTTTCAAAATGTCTAATTGTTTGCACAATTTTAAATAAGGGGAAAAAACATGGCCACTTTACTGAGCCAAGAGGGAGTTGTTTGAAATAGTTCAAGTTATGTTTAGATTCATGGAGGGGTATTTGAAAGAACTCCGAGGCTGCTATAAAGGATATTTTTTCAGATGATTAAATGCAAATATTGTTTAAAAATGCTTAAGAAAATGATTTCAGAATAAGCAGGAAATAAAAAAAGATGGGGTGGGAAGCCCAGAGGTGAAGGAGGGGATTGTTTGGGAGGGATTTCTCCTCCCGTCATGACCCAGGCTTGATCTCCAGGGATCTGAAGAGTCTTTGTTCTGCTGGAGCTCAAGGGCAGGAAGGAAGATGAGTATGCTGAGGCAGCACTGGGGCCTGAGTGAATGCCTGGCCAAGAAGTACCTAGGGTGCACCCTCCTCACTTTCCTCTCCAAACTGGCAGGCAGTGCCTACTTTCCCCAGGATGCCTGAGGTTTCGGAATTCACTCATGTGGACAGCCTCCCAAGCAAGTATAATATGAAAGACCCGTTCTGACCCCCTTGCTTCTCCTTTCTAGTATCTGATACTAAAACCAACACCACAGTGCCCACACCAAACGACCAGCTGGAAACCGTAGTTCTGATACATCCTTTCCTTGTAAACTCTATCAATTTGAATTTGGCTTATGTTTGGATTATATTATATATGAGGATAGGGGAGACTTATTTTAGTCTGGGCCTTCTAAATGGCTGGGCTCCTTTGCATGTTGCATAATGGTGGGTGAATTTGGAAACATCAAAGACTCCATGGCTTAAAAAGATCAATACTGAGAGGAAGCAACTACAATTATGTTGGGAACTGGAAGCTGAAATAGCTGTGAGCAAATGTTGGTGCAGCAGTTGAAATGGCATGACCTAGTGCAATTTCAGTTTATATCTCAATGTTTCTACTTATGCTCTAACATGAATTTGGAACGGGGAAAACTGAGCCTGCATTGGAGGAAGTTTCAGGAGCTTCAGGGAATTCTGTTTCCCATGGGTTTAAATTGTCTACTTGCTGACAAGAATGTTTTATCAAGACAAGAGTTCTCTTTCAGTTCTGAGTTTAGGTCCAACCTAAAGAAATTCTGGATTGGAATTGTATTTAGTATTGGCAAGGGAGAAAAGGCGTAGGAAAGGACTTCTAAAGGCTTGTTGGACATCAAATGGCTATTTCACAACAACTTTGTGATGAGTTAAGTGTAAATGAATCAGAAACATATGGACCATATTTCCTTTGAAATTCACATGGGTTTAAGAAATTAAGGCAAAAAAGTTCTTGGCAAACTGTATTTTAGGATTTGCCAAATTCAAGCCATTTGAGAAAGAGTTGGAGACATTCTTTATGGAAGCTAGAATGCCACTGGGCTCCATCTTTGTTCCTTTCTGTTTTCTACCAATCGTCAAGGTGACCTGCAACCTGTGAAGTTTAAGGTTGTCCAAAAGTCAAGGGCATGGGAAGCCTTCTCATGCTTTCCTGGTCTGCTGGGATGAAAAGGGCTTTGGAGTCCCCAGTGAAAACCTGAGGTTGACTTTGGAGTTATAGGGACCAGCTGTTTGGACCCTGTCCACATGGGTGCTGCCTCGGAGAAGGAGATCTCATCATGACTGCTTCAGGAAAATGTACTGGGGAGAGAGATCCTTCAGCTCTTCTACTCAGTAAGGGTACAGCTAGCCTGGATGCAGGTAGAAATGTTGGGCAGAAGAAGAACTGATGTCTGTCTCAAGGCTTGCTTTTACTCCCTTTGCCAAAGAGATAGCCTCTATAGGGCAGAGACTATGCAGTTACTTGTTTACTACACACAAACTTTTCTATGGGAGTTGTCTGCAGTAGTTGTATTGAATTGAGAATTGACTATACTTGATCTTAGCCAAAAGGCTTTGAAGTGATACAAATTGAGAATTAATTACAGAGGAATTGATTTACAGAATTATAAAGCATTTTTTTTTCAAGAAATGTCATCAAAGGAAAGGGTCATTTCAGCATTGCTTTGAGATTTGAAAATCACTTGCTTGTTGTAAAGAGGTTTTTGGTGTGGTGACATTTGCTTAACTGATAAAAGGAACTGGAAGGTGATTATTTTTTTATGAAAGAAATGGCATGTTGGTGGTTAGTAATGTATAATATCCATCAGAGAAAGAGTAATTCAGGGGAGGACACTAGAGAAGCTGGATGTCCATGACTTAGAAATTAGAATACCAAGACATCCTGTTTCTTGAACCACATTGAGGGTATCATCTGCTTAGCAGGGTCACATTTACTGCTCAATAATTGCTGGTCCCCTTTTGGCATCCCCGGTCAAGCACATTCTCACAGAGGTGGTAACTGAAGTCAGATGAGCCAGCTTTCTCCTCAAAGACATGACCGCCATACTTGGCTCATAGTAGGTGCTTGATAAAATCTTGTCAGATTTTGTCACTGTTTGTGGTTGGCTGTCAGCTATGTAGTATTAAAGGAAGAGAAGGTAAAGAAGACCAAGAATGAGTGAGCTAAGAGGAAAGCATCAGAACCCAAAAGAGTGAGATATCACTAAACAATGAAGAAAGACTGTAAGGTCTATTGAGACACAGAAGGACAGTAGAAAATGAGAAGCTATTCAATTTAGCTGCCAGGGTGTATTTTCTAACCTTTTCAAGGGAGATTTTAGAAGAGAGACAGAGAAGAAAAACAAACAAACAGGAGGAGTAAATTTGCGGTTGGGATGTAGATGCACTGGATGTAGATGTTGCCGTGACCTGTGGTACCAGTGTGTTTTCCATTGATCGCTTCATTTCAGCAGACATTTGATGTGTACCCAGTGTGACTAGGGGAAGAGGGAAGCAAGTGGATACTGTCTTCAGGAAACTGTGATTTTTTAAAAGAGAAGGACATACTCAAAAAGAATGAACACAAGCTGATTAAGGTAAGTGCTAGAAGGGACACACAAATTGCCCAAGTTTGAGAAAAGAGGAGGTTCCATCTGGCTAGCATGATGAAGAAGGTGACATCCAAATCCCATTCCATGCCTAGCCTCATGAGACACCCCAGAGACCTCTCAGCCTCCTGGCTTCCAACAGGCCTCAGCTTGCAGCCCAGCTGTTCAGTGGGCACCAGAATCTGCTTGCCACAGAATTTACATAGTTTCTCTTCCAACCCCAAGACAGATGCTAATGAAACCAAACTGAAGCCAGGACCACATGAGCCCTAGTCTATGAGAATGCTGCTTCTCAGAAAGAGAATGGACTTGTCAGAGAGGATGTCCCAATATACACATTCCCACCCCCCTCATGCCCTCCTTCAGTGATGCCATAGCAACCCTCAGGGCTAACTTGCAATTAATTTCGTATATATCTGTATCTACCGTGAATGCACGCAAGCTGATTTTATTTCCTAAGAAAAAGCCATGAGGAACCAGTTTCCATTAGCTCAGGTGTTGGCCTCTTGCAACTGTTTACTTTTGAAGACCAAGACAATCTGCTGTGTATATTCTAGACTGCTCTAAGGTCATGAGGTCCCTAGGGTCCGGAGTCCTTCCTTTCAACTTCTCTGATACTAAATGCTCCAAGGTGGCCTCGTCCATCCCTCATCTGCCTCTGTTCCTTTCCTAGTTCTTGCCCACTGAACTATCCACCCTTCATCCCTCTACCTCAAAATGATTTGGACATCTAGAGCTGTCCTAAGAGTTGGCAAGGGGGTGGGGAAGAGCCACAGAGAACATCAGTGACAGTCTCTCTTCAAGGAACTCCATGGCTCCTCAGGATTTTGTCTAGTTTTGTTGAGTTTTACTGACTCCTTGGACCCCTGCCATTCACAAGTGCTTGCTTTTTCCATAATTGACCCTGTATAAAATAATAGAATTTCTTTAAAATGAAATTAATCTGTGAAAGTAAAAAACATTTTGGCAAATTTTGAAACATAGGCAGTATTTATGTTTTAGGAGTGTTTTACAGAGCTAAAGTCACTTTTGTTGTTTGAGAACACTGAAATATGTAATGAGTTTAACAACTTGTTTTGCTCGTAAAATGATCATATTTGATATAGTCAATATAAAATATAATTTGTTCAGAAATATAAACACTAGCTAGTTTACTATTAAATGTTTTTTAATTTTTTGACAGAAAAAATTTTGAATGTGTGAGTGCTGAGGAATCTAGCAGCTCTATTTTCTGCCATCGTATGTGCTGGCAAAACACTGGAAGGTAATATTCCAGACATGCTAGATTTGGGGTGTTGGTGGTGTAGTGGTTAGCATAGCTGCCTTCCAAATATGCTAGAAAAACATTTTGGGAAATATAAAACATAACAACAGCAACACTAACAGCAGCAAAAACAAGCCTGCCTATTCTTCCAAGTTTTTCTCCGGCACTTTCTTTTTTCCAGTACTTTTCTCTGGAGTTTGTGGACGTCTGATGGTGCCCCAAGCTTCTTTCTGTGTAAGATGATGATTGGCTAGTTGTCCCCTCAGCCACCCTGGAACTCACTGCTGGCTTCTTCTTTCTTCCCTGACTCTCTGCTCTCCCAAGTCCTGTTTCCACATGGGTTGCTCTGAAGCGTTTGAAGAAAGAAGTGCAGGCGTGCATTTTTTCTGTTTTGCAGCTGTTCTCCGTGGCTGCCTGAGCCGCTTCGGGCGCAGGCAGACCTCAGGGAGTAGCTTAGGAAGTACAACTATGCTTTGTTAGCAAGCAGGCCTCTTTGGAGTCAGTCTGTGGTCCTTCCTCAGTCAAGATCCCTACTGACTAAGAAAGGGTTGTGGTCAATGCGTCTTGATGGGTAGTTGTTAAGAGTGTGTCTCTCTAACTAGATGACAAAGTCCTTGAGGGAAGATCTACTTTATTCACTCTGTCTTTCCAGTATTGAACTTTGAACCTAGCATGCAGTAGGCACACAATATTTGATGTTGTTCTAATGAATAAATGGAGTTTAAATTAAAAAAAAAAACAGATTTTAGTAGTAGTCTCTAAATATATATGCATATTATTTTAAATTTTAAAGATTTATTTTTATTGTTTTTGACAGAGAGAGAGAGAGAGACAGAGAGAGAAAAGGGGAGGACCCAGAACAATCTCCATAGTTGCACATCATTGGTTTTTCCGCATAGTTTAATTCTACAGGGCTGCACAGGGCAGGAACTGGGCTGGCGTCTCACCCCAGTGAGAACTGAACTGGGGGCACTCACCAGTTCAGCACATGGTTTCGCACAGGCCTGGGCCGGGACTCAATCCCTGGTCTCCAGTGCTGCAAAGCGAGCGCTCAACCCACTGAGCCATCCCAGCTTCCCCTATTTTAAATTGAAAAAATATTGATATGGGATGTTTATAGCAGCTCTATAGTTATAAGCCTTGTAAAATGTTGCCATCTTATCCAAAAAGAAATAATGTGACAAAGTATTTAGTTGCTGTCATAATTAAAAATACTCCATGATGAGAACTTGAAATTTTTGGAGATTAATGTGGACATAAAACATGATCTTGAGATTGTGCTTACTTAGCAGGAGTTTAGTTTTGCCAAAAAGTCTTTTTAATCAAGAAATTCCATGAGTTTTACTTCTTTACAAAATATTATGCTTTGTTAATCCAGGTCCTCCGAGAAGCAGATGTCAAGACAATTAAATATGCAAGGATTTTATTAAGGGAAGTATCTGTGTGAGAGAAAATAGGGAGGGACTGGAAAAGGCTGGGAGACCCCAAGTGAAGGGCAAAAGAAGAGAAGGGTGGGTGGAGCGTCTGGACAGCTATGCTGTTTAAGGAAGTTTCAGCAAAACCAGCAAGTCCTCAAGCCAAAACCAGCTGTCAGAAGAGTCCTGAGTCTCCTAGGAATGAGACTGTCTTAGCAAACTTGTCCTGTCAGTCATTGGTTAGGGGAAGCTGGTGGGAGGTGGGCATGTGGTTAATTACACAGGCTCCCTGCAGTGGGAGGTCTAAAAGTGCATTCTCATTGGAGTCATTTCTGTACTTTGATTCATTTGAAACATCCAGGAATAGCATTATGTAAGGAAACCTCTTTCTCTTTATACTTGAAGTCAGATTCATCGATAATACTAGAAAACTGCTTTACACTATAGAACAAGGTATATACTTTTATATATAATATCTCAAGTTTTAGCAACCCAATGACATTGATAGGACTGGCAGACTGGCATTGGTCTCCAAATCCTATTCTCTCCATCTTCATTTGTAATAGAATCCCTGGCTTGTAGCTAAGTCCACAACTATCCAGAATAAAGATTGATTCTGGGAAGTCTACCCTACAGTACATGTGAATATGATTAGCTTCTGACCAACAAAAGTGAAAATACTGTGTGCTACCCACAGGAAATTTATGAAAGGGAAGTGGTGCACCCTTCTTCCTGTTGGCTAGAACGCAGATGTAATGGTTGGATTTTGAGCAATCATATTGAACCCTGAGGTAGAAATCTCATGTTGAAAATTACAGAGCAACAATATAGAAGGAGCCTGGAACCATAATTTTGTTTTACTGTACCAGCCCCAGATGGTCCACCTCTAGGACTTATTTTAAGAGTAAATAAAATAAACTTCTATCTTTTTTAAGTCACTCTTATTTTTGGTTTTCTATTAGTCAAAACTAAGCCTGATTTTACTCATAGAGGCAGCTCTTTCTGAAATTAGATCCAGAGAGATAGAAAGTGACATGCTCTTTATGACACAGACATTAAATGGTGAAGTTGGAATTTTAACCCATTCTCCTGGCTTCTAGGTTGAATATCCTTGGAATTACATTTAAAGTTTACATTAAACTTCATTGTGCCACAATTATTTAGGTGCTACTGAACAGTTCAAGGAAAGTCTTCTCTATCAGCCTAAATGTTCTTTTATACGAAGTAGAACTGACCCTGAGAAACTTCAGGAAATTTCTACCATACTATTAAAGTGTAGACTAGAGGATGAAGAAGAAGAAGGATAATTTACCACTTGAAAGATGACATTTGGTATTTTTCACTGATTGTTTCCATGACTTACCATCCTGACTCATCATACGCTTCTTAGCTGCCAGGGCCATGTTGCATCTTTCTGTGTGCCCTACCTTTACCATGCTAGGTAAATATTTGGTGGTTAATTGGTTGGCTGCTTGATAATTACTGTAAATGTTATTTCTTGCAGTTTGAGAAACTGTAAGATCCATGAATTGCTACCATTTCTAAAAGATCACATTCTTCTAAATTCTTGATCCCACTTTTTATCTTTCCTGCCTTGAATAAGGTGTAATATATAGTGATTATTTAAATTGCCAAATTTTTGGTTCATTTCTTTATTTTTTTGAGCCAAACTTGTCTCTTTTTAAGTCTTAATTTAACTCATAATCTTGGTTCTAACTATAAAACATGGGGGAAAGTATAAAACTTTTATTTTTGAAATTAGTTCAGAACAAATTATTTAGCTTATTTGTACAATTCTTAGCTAAGAACCATGTTTATGTGAATCTATAACATTCCAGTTGATGATAATGATTAAACATAGTGAAGTAATGGAAATTTCATTATGGAATATTTGGTTATATCACAATTCTAAATGAGTGAATTAATGAGCAAGAAGTCATGGGGTCATGATCACCCTAAGGCTGGAAAAAAATATTCTTGCTCTCTCAGATCATTCTCTATGAAGTAGGGGACTTACTTCAGAAGACAGGGATTTAGACCCCCTTCCCCACTTTATATATTTATGCAAAAAAAAAGGTAAGCCTGCTCTGCCTATTGCAAATGAGATCATAATGCATGGATGTGTTTGATTGTTATATTCCATTTTGTTCCACAAAGTAATAGTAAGTGTATAAAATTGTTATAGAAAAATAAAGAGAGAATCACATTAATGAGATAATGTATGTAAAAGTCCCTTTACTTGTAATGGTTACATGAGTCAGCATTAAATATTTGAACAACAAATCCTAGGAATTGTGGGTAGACAGACAGAGATATAGCTATGTTGCTTAGATATTTAATAATGGAGAGAAACTTTTTAGATTTCTGAAGACTGTTCTTTTTTGGATGTTTAAAAGGAAGCATTTTAGGAATGATCAATACTATTTTGGGTAGCTTTTAATATATTCATAGCCACAAGGTACTCCTTACTGCAAAATAATAATGTAAGTCAAATTCATTGGTTGTGAAAGATACAGCATAATATAGTGAGTGTAGTCAAACGTCATGGGTGCAAGCCTCCTCTTAGCCACTACCTAGCAACGGGATTTTGCATAATAAGTTACTTACCCTTTCTGAATACCAGTTTCACTCTTCATAAAATAAAAGGTTTACTTTTGCCCTTTCAAATTTACATTCATTTTCCAATTCAAATATTCTGCAGTGTACTGCCACTTATGTGACACAGAGTTGAAATATAAGACGTATGACTCCAGCATGAACAGTTGCTGGTGGAGCTGAAATTTTGATGCATTTGCATTGAGGAAACACTACACAGGGGAAATATTAAGTGGAGGAAAAGATGACATCACATTTGGGCCGAGGTCTGATTGTAAAACAGAGGAATGGTGGGTGCAGAGATTATATTCCTTAACTTTGAAAGTTTGGAGTCACGAATACTGTATATACATGATTCAGATGAAATCTGAAACAATTATTAGATATTTTCTAACTACCCAGAGGTTTGTAATTGTGTTTGACAAAACACATGGTTGACATCACATTTTTCAATTTTTATCCAGATGTTAGGTGTCATATGAGCCTGGCCAAAGGCGGTCCATACTTCACAAAGGCAATTGCAAGTGATGAAAAAAATCAGTTCCTTTAGTTGCCACAGAGAACATTAAAAAACCAAATTATTGACTCGAGTTTGACATTAGCATGGTTGAGTTCAGCCAAACTGAACTGTGTTTTATGGCCTAACTGGGTGATTATTGTTTAAGATTCTTCCCTTTGCTGTTTATGCTATCAGTCTCCTTTTTACTTTTTTCTTGAATGTATCCAACCCCCTTTATTTCCAGCAGACAGCCTCACTCTAAGGCTCAGGACTTTTCAGCAAATCAGAGAAAACTAAGCCCAAAATGGCTTAAGCAAAAGTGGAATTTATTGGTTAGACTAATTGAAATGTGCAGGGAAAGATCTGGCTTCATGTGAAGCTAAGAGTAGGCACTTGATCTATATCACCAGGACCTGGTTTTTCTCAATCTCTCTCCTTTCAGCTCCATCCCTTCTGGTTTAACTTTATTCTCAGAGAGGCTCTTCCCACCATGGAAACAAGATAACTCATATCCTCTCTGAAAGCCCTGTGGGCAAGTTTACCTGCCTCTTAATCAGAAGCCTCAACAAATGTTTCATCACATCCTGTTAACTCCGGTTGCAACACATGTCTGAACCAATCACTAGAGACTGGAATACAATGCTCAGATTGTGTTGGGACTTGGTCCTGTGCACTACTCTAGAGTCAGAGGGTTGAGAGTGGAGAGAGATGGTTTTCCAGTAGACATCAGGATTTGGTTATTGAAAGAAGGTGGCACGGATGTTGGATGGCCAAACCCAGATGTCCTCTGCGCTTGCAACCTACTTCATTGAGGTTCTTTCAACTTCCGAATTCATATACTCTTTCTTGCCGTGGTCTTGGAAGAATAGAATACCTCTTCTTTTGAATGTGTGTAACCTATCCATCAATCCTGACTGCTTCCATCTACTCCAGGATCTGACTTTATCAGTCATGGTTCCTATTTCATTTATCTTTACCATTTCTCTTTCCACTGTCTCTTGCTTTAGTTTATAACCATGTCCAGGTCTATCTTATAACATACACACGTATACACACACTCACACTCAAACTATTTTTATCCACCGCTCACTTTCAGTTGCTGTCTAATATGTCTACTCTTCTCTCATAAGGTCCTCCCACCAAATGTGTCTATGCTTCTTATCTCTACTTTTTTTCATATATCACTCTCTCTCAACCTGCTGTCTTCATACCTCTGACACTGTATTTTCTATATTAGTAAAGCTTTGATCATAAAGACAGACCTTATTGTGAGTATTTTAAGCAGGAAGAGACTTAATATAGAGACTCAGAGGCTTTTATTTGGGGGAACAAAGCTTAAAGAAACTGCTGTTTCTTCACAAAATTATAGTGAAATACAGCTAGAATACTAGTAAACTCTGCTACCTAAAGAACCCGAGTCGATGATTTCAGCACAACACAGAGCATCTGGTAAATCTCTAAATCCACCACCTATTGATGTTCAAGCACATTCACTGAGGAAATCACCTGTCCTTCTCCTCTGCCTTATACTTTTCACGTAAATGCCTTCAATTTACTGAATCTTAATGGAAACATTAGTCAGGGGAGTTGGAGAGGTGTAGGATGAAGGAGAGCTTAGAAAGGTAAGACTAGTCCTGAATATTAATAGATTGTATCTGGCCCATTATCATGCCCTCCTCTCTCTTAAATCTTTCTGCTGAGAGTTCTGCCCTTGAGCTAACACTCACTCACACTGTAAAACTCCCTTTGGGCTACCTTACCTACTCTCTATCATTCCATCACCTGCAGGCTGCTGATACCTTCTCCACAGATTTCTCCCTGAATTTCATGTTAGTATAGCTCTGCTGGACCTTTTCAACTGATTCACCGGAAGAGCCACACATTCAACTTGTTTGAGAATGAAATTTTTATTTTTGCTCCTTAACCTGCTCTTCCTCAAGAGTCAGTCAATCACTAAATCTAATTTTTTAAATCTTTCTTATCTTCTCCATCTTAACTTTATTGTTCTGGTTCAATGCCTCCTCACCTTTGACCTGGACTGCCACATAGCCTCCTACCTGACCTTCCTGTGTCAACCTCACCCACTTTGAATCTGTTCTTCAGAGCCTCTGATGGAATTGAACTAAAATAAGAATCTGCAATGATTCTCTTTTTCCTCAGGACCCATGGCTGGCTATTTATTTATGAAGCTGGAAAAAGGAGCCGTAATTTATCATACAATTCTCAATAATTCGTTACATAAATTAGACAGATGGACTGTGAGGATTCCTAAAAGAACAAATGAAGTTGAGAATTGAAACAGAGAAAGAGAGAGAAAAAAAAAAAAAGTATTTCAAATGCTCTGATTCTAATGACCTAGAATGAATGTTTCAATGTATCAGTTAAGGTTTCAGATATGAAAAAAATCTGGTGAAAAACTCAATCTTTTAGGCTCTTACTTTTAGTATGGAATTCATTAGACAGTCTGGTTAAGTTTGCAGACCTTAATTGGTTTCTCATGTATTCTTAGTTTATTTCTTAATTTCAGTGTATGAACCTCAAATGTTTGGACTCTTTAGATACAAGACAGAATAATGATACATGGGAAGAAGATGATCAGTAGAAGAGAGAATAAAGGACAATACGACTCTGCTAGATGTAACAGAAGCAAGGAAACGATTCTGTAGGAGGTAGTGGAGTCTTCCCATTTCCTTCTGCCTCAAAATGCCTCCTTCATCTGGGTCAGTTTGGGTGCCACTTGGAGGGTAGGGGTACAGAGGGAAAATGCTGGTAAAGTATCCTTCTTTCTCTTCTGAAAATCAATGTGCTTCCCCATACATGTTACATCTGGATGCCCAAACTGGGCAGTGACCTCTGTGGCTATGAATCCTGACTTGTTTCCAGGAGAGGGAACTTTCTTCAGTGTTGGGAGGCTAGCTAGTATGGACCCAGGGCTACTTCCTCTATTCAACTCTGTGCATTTGGCACATCCTTGCCCTCGGCCGCTGTGGCCTCCTCTTCCTCTTTCTCCTTCTCCTCCTCCTTCTCCTCCAACACCACCATGTGTAGGATATCTATAGTGGACCCTTTACATTCTAACTCTACACTGGCATTTGGGTCATGATGGAGATGATGGAAAATTGTATAGGAAATAAGAAGAAACAGAATTTTTTCCCCCACATTTTAAGCAAAACTGATGATTAATTTTGATACCAATTTAGGCATTAAATCTCTTCTCCTATTGATTGATTATTTTACCTCTAATAGGAGAAGCATTGTATATAAGAAAAATAATTATCATATTAACATATTATATTAAATATTAACATATTTGGCTTCAACCTAATCAAATGGCAAGTATAGTCTCTCCCGACTTACAAAAGATACAGGAAGGGGGAAGTTGTTAACAAAATATTCAATTTTGTTAACAATGAAATTCATATTTACTTGTTTATAGGCTCTTTCTTAAATGTTAGAGCTCTCAGGTCTCCCCTGTATGAGGTCATTGTAGTACTGTGGTTAAGACAGTCTCTGGAGTCAGACTGTTTAGGTTCAAATCTAACTTCTTTCAGTTACCAGGTAAGTAAATTTGACAAGTTTTTTTTTAACCTTTCTGTGTTGCCATTGCATTATCTGTAAAATGAGAACAGTGGTAGTTCATAACTTGTGGGGCTGTTGTGAGGACTATATGAGTTGATACAAATATAGTATGTAGATCCACTCTTGGTATATAAGACTCACATATATGATATACTTTTAAAGTGCATGATTGAAAACCATAAGAACAAACAGAAATAGAACCAAACTTGTAGACACAGAGAACAACTTGATGGTCGCCAGAGGGAGGGAAGTTGGCTGGTTGGTGAAAAAGGTGAAATTACAACTTGCCCATTATAAATATAGTCACGGGACTATAAAGTATAGGATAGGGAATATAGTCAGTAATATTGTTTTTACTATGTCTGGTGTCAGATGGGTACTAGAGTTATCAGGGTGATCACTTCATAAGTTATGTAAGTGTCAAATCACTAAGTTGTATTTCTGAAACTAATATAATATTGTATGCCACCTATAATTGAAAAATAAAATTTGAAAACGTAAAATTGAAGACCATCATAAGAACTATTTAAAAATTACCTTATTTATAGTTTTAGGACACTTGTTTTAGAACTTCTACTGGTGGACTTTGCCTGTACGAAAGTGGAATTCATACTTGTTCTACAATGCTGATGCTAGATGCTCCTAGCAACCCACACTTTGTAGAAATGCATTATAAAGTAGCCTGACAGTTTGAAAATCATTAGGTATTCCTCCTAGAAGTCAAAGACCACATTCAATGCAAATTATATGCATGTTTTCTAAAAGTGTTAATGTGCTAATCTGTTGGTTCCCTGATCTAGGCAAAATGCCATAGTTAGTATTCCACATGAGCAAAATGCCAGAGTTCTTGAAGATTTCATATAAATATTACCCACTGTGTTTCACATTTCCAAGTGTTATACTTCCTCATTAAAGTCAACAAGCTGGAACTGGCATTAGGATCAGTAGTAAAATGATTTCACTTCAAATTACAACCCCATGTCCTTCTAAAAAGGAAGAGTTCCCTGATTAGGCTATGAATTCTTTCACTCTAGTAAACATTTTGTTTCTGCCTTATAACAATGAAACCATTACTTGTGAGACATAAACTTTCAACTTTTCCCTTGGGAAATGTCTCAATATATCTGGGGTTCATGGATAGTGTTGTTGAATATTAAGTAAAGGGAGAAGCCATTCTTTAGCCAGTGAGTGTACTTTTTATATGCTCCAAAGAGACTGAGACAGAAACAGTGCCAGAGAGAGAGGGGAAGGGCCGCTCTGGTTACACTCAAGGACTGTGAGGTGGAGCGACTCAGTTAACAGGACCCCGGACAACGCACCTTCCCCCTTCCATGGGCCAGTGTCTTACTTCACTGGACTTTTACAAGTTGATGATGTTCATGCCTCAAAATGATGTTGACCTTCTGACCTTAGCTGAAATCAGGAGATTCTCAAGCTTTCAGATTTGTCTAATTTTCCCAATTCATATTCTCAGCTTGAATAAATGGCTGCAATTGCATGTGCTCTCCTTTCTTCCTTCCTTCCTTCCTTCCTTCCTTCCTTCCTTCCTTTCTTTCTTCCCTTCCTTTTTTCTTTCCTCCTTTCTCCTTCTCTTCTTCCCTCCTCCCTTCTCCCTCCCTGCCTCCCTGTCCCCCATCTTCCTTCCCCTCTTTCCTCCCTTCCTTTTCTTTTTGGTTTGACCTTCCTCTTTATTTTATTAAAAACAACTCACCTCTTAAAAAATAATAATGATAATTAATGCACAATAAGGTTTACAAGGTATTCAGGGAAGCACGATCCTACATGTTATATTTGAGGGTTAACAATTGAACCATAGGTTAGGGATTTAGACCTATGTGCCAATTTTGCCCAAGTAAATCACTTTTGCTTCAAATATATACTGCAGTTGGTACTTTATAATCTGAAACTTGCCATAATTGACATGCTTGCATTTCGCCTCAGGGATTGTTCATAAGTGACTACCTTTTCTTGCTCTCTGCTCAGCAGGAAGGCTCCATATTCCTTTTGGTCCCTTATGATTATATGGTTTCACTACTTTGTCAACCGTGTCTTCTATCAGAGACAAAGTTACTATGTTTCAGAAAAAAAGAGCTCAATCTATCACTCATAGTGTGTTGATCTTCTGGTAGGTGCTTTATGTAAATTATCTTAGAATTAGGATTTATTATTTCTATCTCCCTTAATCATCTACCTTAATGTTGACTTAATGTTGAGGGACAACCTAGTGGCATGAATAAATATATAAGCTATCAAGCAATCAGTGCCAAACGCTTATATGCTGGTGGGCCCAGGATTTTCTTATAGTTTCTCCACATTATCTTGACTGCAGATGATATTTATGTATTATGACTTTCATTTAAGGTGCTTTTATTCTGACTATAAAATCAACATACATTTTTAAAGAAAATTTGGAAAATTTCCCAAATCAAAGAGAATCAAATAACATCACTTATAACCTCAACATTCAGAGATAATACCCTTGAATATTTTGGTGGTTTTTCTTTCAGTGTTTCATACATCCTGTTTGTAACTAAATTAGAGTCTTTCCCTTGTATATGTAAGGCTTTGCCTCCCATTTTTATTCAGTTAACATATATAGTGAGAATTTGATGAGATCAAATACTTCTCAAAACACTGATTTTTAAAGATTATACATTTCCTGTTTTAAGGTTTGTACCATGATTCAGTTATCAATCCACAGTGATTCCAAGTTTCTCACTCCCAGTAAAAATGCTGGGATAACATTCTGTCACTTTCAGCACTCAGTTTCACCTCAGAAGGTGGTACCAAGAGTAGCACACGTTGGTACATTCACACTTCATTGCCCTGTGACCCAGGTAGTAAATATGGAAGGACTTTGGTTGCTGCAGTGATGAGGCTCCCTCTTTGATCTTTAGGTTCCAGATTGATAATGAGTAAAATTACATAAAACCCTCACGCTTCGGATCTCTTCAGCATCCCTGTCTGGTCTGCCACCCATTCTTCCTGCATCACTTTGCCTGCCCGCCCTATCCTTCTGCATCTGTTTCATCTTCATGATGTGTGTCATGCTTCCTCCTTCCTATTCTTCAAGTCTCAAAATCTCCTCCTTACTGCGTTCCCCACTTCTCCACCGAGTTAGTGTATTTTCCCTCTGTCCTTCATAGAAACTGGTTCTTCTGTCTTTTTAGAAACTCTAGAAGTTACTTTATTTGTTCATATTTCTACCTCCCTCATTATGCCAGAATGGTGCTTGATTTGTCTTTGTAATTTTAGCATCTAACTAACTCCATGCTTGACCTGCAATAGGCATTCTCAAATGCTGTTGAATGGTTCAGGGGTCTCCAAACTACGGCCCGCGGGCCGCCCTCTCATCCGGCCCGTGCAGACCTTTTTATCTGAATAAAATAATATTAAATAAATAATTAAAAACAACATCTATGTTTTGATTCTTTTTTATTTGGACCTCGAGTGTGTAGTCAGCCCCCAAACTGCTGTTTGATAGTTAATGTGGCCCACGGGCTAAAAAGTTTGGAGACCCCTGGGTTAGATGATGGATAAATGAATGAATAAATGAAAAAATGGTCCACTCTGAGGTCACAGGAACAGAATTAAGCTATGTTTTCCCTATGCAACATTGTTAAATCAGGATTCCCACAACAAAAGGACATGTCATTTTTTGTGTGTTTATTTTAGATGAGCTAAATGCATGCACAAATATATCACATACTGTCCATCTCTCCAGCCTCATTTTATATCTTCTCAGTGCTCATATAACAACCTTCTCCTGGTTCTTCCTCCCCACTATGCTTCTAGCTTCCTCAGGACATTTCCTGCCCTCAACCCATTGAGAAATCTTATCTTTTCCTTCCTTACAATGTTAATTTTAACTTATCCTTAAATTTCTTACCCAGTGCTTACTTTCTCAGGGAGGGCTTTTACGACCTCCTTTACTAGTAGTGATTAAAAATAACAAAAGAGGAGATGCAGGGATCGTTCAGAAGGTTGAGTACTTGCCTTGCAACTGTGAGGTCTCAATACTCTCTGTAGAGACCTCTGTGAGGTCTGGGGATTGAATTCCAGCCCCAGGCCATACAAACCAATATACTGAACTGTGGAACTGGTAACCAATGAGATGGCAGCGAAGGTTCTCACCTCCCATGCAAGAGGCCCCCAGTTCAGTTTCCATCCTGCATGCCCCCACATCCACCTGTGTGGAATGAAACCATGTCACAACTAATGATGTACAACTATGAAGACTGCTCTGGGCCCTCCCTTTCTCTCTCTCTCTCTCTCTCTCTCTCTCTCTCTCTCTCTCTCTCTCTCACACACACACACACACACACACACACACACACACACATCCTCTCTCCTCTCAAATAATAAAATAAAGAAATCTTAAAAAAAAGAAAATAACAAAAGAGTGGCAATAATAGTAACTAGCATTTATTGAGAGTATACTATGTGACATGCATTGTTATGAGCACTTATATTGATCATCTCATATAATACCCTGCAACAAAATTCTTAAATATGGACCATCATTAACTCCATTGAAAAATAAGGAAGGGAGGCCTAGAAAATGTAGGCAGCTTATCAAAGCTGACATAGCTAACACATACTGAGATGTTAGACACACATCCTCTTCATTGCTCTTATCATAGGTACAAGTTGATATACATTTGCATGAGTTGCTGATTAATGTCTTTGTAGCCTAGGAGGTTATAAGCTCAATAAGATCACTGTATCTCCAGTTCCTTACATATTGTCAGATGTAGATTGATTATCAATACATATTTGTTAAATAAATGTGTTTTTTTGTTTGATCCAATATTTCAAGCTAGTATTGGTTGAGATAGTGTTTCTATTTATTTGTAACTCTCAGGAGAAAATTTTCATAGCACTTATTAGTGTATAATCTTTTAATTAGAGTTCTACTTCTCACTGTATCATCTATAATGATAGAGTTTGTGTATGATGATGTCAAGACAACTGGTCTCACAGTGAGATCACTATTAACTGCACACCCCCTCTGGCCATGAAGGATGTTATTTCAATCCCAGCAGCCCAATATCTGGTTAGTGATACAGCATGTTGCTGTGTATAATCCTGAAACACTATATTTTGTCATTTAAAAAAATGTTCCACAACATGTTTGCCTTTTGGCCCAGTGGCAATGTTATATCATTCTCCAGGAATGTTTCTTTTGTATCCAAAGGCAAATTTAGCTTAGAGAAATGTTATCAGCAGTTCACCAAGAGGTTTAATTGTATACTTTGAATGGCAGAAGAGGGGAAACCCTAAAAATTCAGGTTAAATTTACTAAGCCTGGACATCCTGGCTTTGGGTGGCTGCCAAAATACACCACGATAAGAATTTCAAAAACTAATAACAGAGGAGATTAAATTGGTGTCCATTACAGATCTGTGGAAAGCTATTTTTTTGCATTAAGACTTAACAGCTGAACTGAATAAAGCATTCACCCTTAAATTTTTTGTTTCATTTAGCTATAATTACTGTTTTGGCCCATGGACCCAAATTCTCTTCATGGTGTCTTAGCAGCATTTTTCTTTATCAAAAAATATGGGGAAAATTCTAAGTAGCAGACCCTATGTTAGATCCTTCATTTCAGTATGAGAAACAACGGAGTGGGAGAGAATGTGACACCAATATACAGTGTTTACAGTTATAAATTATTCAATGACTATGAGATGTTGGTGTTACTTTTTAACTACTCATTGACAGATCTTTTTAGGGACTGTGTCTCTATCACTGTATCTAATGTCTATGGCCAATCAACTGAGTACTTTGCATAATTGCATAGGTGGTCCAGACAAACGTTTTCCTATATTATACAACTAATTTAGGTGAGTTTTATTTCTTTTGGCACTTTACTGTTTATCCTTAAATACCTAGAGTATGATACATTGTCATCTAAGCGTCATAGTTTAACCACATTACCAGAACTTTGAGTAATTTTCTAGAAAATAGTAATTGCACAAAAATTGGTGAACTAGCATGCTCTAGGAGATGTCGCGGGGTTGACATCAGAAAATCTGCCATCTATTCCTCATACTGACAACTGTTCGGGGCAATCCTGGGTCAATCATTTTTATCTCCTCTTTCGTAGTATAATGTATAGTCCCTAAACTGTCTTCCTGCCAGTGGTGAGTTGAGGAAGTAAGTGTCAATGTTATCCATTTTTTCCCTACCATGCCATTATTTTATTAGATCGTGCCTCAGCACTTCCAGTGCTGTCATGGAAAGGTTTTTCCCCCTCTTACTTTATATACTATCTTTTAAACTAATAATTGGTTTTCCCATTTTAGTGAATTAAAAGCATATTTCACTCTAATTCTAGTAAAAACACAAAGGACTTTGATGTTTTAATTAGCCTGTAAAAGATTTCTCAAGTTAAGGTATCATTTCCATTTAACCTGACTAAATATGTTAACGCTCAGAGACCAACATTCAAATAATGAAATCACTCCAGTCATGTCGGGGGCTCTCCGGATGGGCTGAGCTAGGTAGAAAGGCGTGAGCCTTTGTCAATGAGTGCAGAGAGTTTCTTTAAATTCTCAATTCTGAAAATAAGTGCGTTTTTAATTAACTCAGTCCTAGAAATGGGGGGGGGGGGGGGATGTCACTAGAATGTAAGCTTCTCTCTGGGAGAGACTCTTCATTTACCTTTGTAACCAAGGGTCCTGCAGAGTGCCTGGTGTAGAGGAGGCCCTTTTGTAACAGGAATTCTATGTTTAAGAATAAGGGGTGAGGTGTGGGGACAAAGTGCTCAGGACACTAAGGTGGAACAGTCAGTCACTGAGTGAATCACTGGAAGCTTCCAATGCTACTTGATTTCCACCTGACTTCTGTGACCATGACACCACCAGATCGAGCCTTCAGAGGTTAGCCATGACATTCTGAGATCTTTCTGTAAAGCAGATAGTGTCAGAGACTTTATTTTTTAGCACTCTAATATTGTCCAAAAAGTCTTTGAGAGTGATTCTGGCATGTGACTAAATACTGACACCAACAATTATTAGCTGCGTGAATTTGGATGGATTATATGAGCTCTCTCTACTTCAGTTTCTCGGCTATAAATGGAAATAACTGCCTCATAGTGTCAGATAATAAATGTTGGAAGTCTGTCACATCAGAGGTATGTAACAGACACCATGCCCTTTCCCCATTCTTACTAATAAGTTACATAGAACAGACCAGGCTATTGGTCACAGATCCTTTTTTTAGTCTGTAAAGTAAAACTATAACGTACAGAAGAGATGATGAAGGCTTTGGCATCCCACTTAGAAGAGCGGTAAATGACAAAGTCTCCAAATAGCTACGCGTAAAACAAGGTCGTTGAATGATCGAGATGTTTTGCTTTTTTTGTTGTTGTTGTTAAAACTCCTTGTACTACAATTCAATCAAAACTTTGGCAAGCATTCCGATTTGTTTAGGGCTCAGAAGAACCGACAATGATCACCATCGCTTGCACAATATGAGTACCGTAAGCTGCCATTCTCCCCGACCCTACATTTCTTCTTCTTCTAGGTACAGAGAGAAGTTTGCCATGTCATGGGCTAAGCTGCTTCCAGGCCATTCTTAGAACAATTCCCCACAAAGGGACCAGCAAATAGGGAGCATCCAAAGCTAAAGAATGGACATTTTACTACAATGTTGGTTAGATGCCAGACAAACAGAAACAAAAAATAAACAGAAGGTTTCTAAGGCAAACAAGCCTCGTCTGGTTAGCATATGGCTTGACACAGTGACAAATGTCCTCCCCATTTCTTCTACGGAGGGAGCAGCTTCAGTGCCATGAGCTCTGCAGAAACATCACTGACTCAGAAAAGGGAAGAATGTGGTCGGCACGAAACACATTTTCACTAAGCTGAGCGAACACGGCTTTGACGTCAGGGAGGGAATGTGTACATGGGTAACAAAGGAGGCGTGCACACATGGGCTTTCTGTGGTACCTGGGCGGCTGCCCAGAGCACTAAATCCTGGAGTTGAGAATCCCTTTGAAGACCCTTCACAACGCTTGGGAATTTCAAAGACTATCATCATAACTCAGAATAAACCCTCCACATGTCACTTTACCTTGTTCTCCTTCCTCCCTGTTGTGCTGGCTGTCCCCAGTGTCCGGCTGCAGCCCAGCCAGCACCTGGGGGAGGGGGTGGTTAGGAGCAGATGTGCACATCTGGGTCACCTGCTGCTAACCCCACAGGCCCTAGCTTCCCCGTGGCTTTGGCTTCCACAGGACATTTCTGGGGTGGCCTCCTCTCTGAGGTAACTGAATCTTTTAGAGCGGGGATTTTTGACTGTTGATTAAAACATTCTGTAATGTTCAAATGGACAAGTACACTACACTTACTTCTCTTTGAGGGATGGAATCTTCCTCATTTCCTTGTAGGTGAATAACTGACTCTTGGAGTGTAGTCCTTATAGTAATTTACATAGTAAAGTGAAGAATACATAGCAGGGCAGCGGAGATGTTGGGATAACTTTTGTATTTTCCTCTAATATAAACAATTTAGGCAAAAGGCGGCTATGATTCTCACTCTAATTCTACCTTCCCTCTGTGGGTTTTCCACAGTTTCTCTGAATACAGAAAGAAATCCAATCTTTACATGGTGACTTTCAACCCTGTCCTGCCCTATTCAGTTCCCTTGTTTTTAATCATTAAATTGTATGCAATGATACTGCACATCTGTTTCTGGTCTGGGAAGATCAGTGAGGATGGGGGTGATTGAGAGCTGTATTAGGTGAAGCAATTACAAAGAAATGTTAAAAAGTGGAAGTGTACCGTTTCCACATTTTATCTAATATATCCAACATCTGGGCAAGGACCCTCTGAAGCTCAGCTGACGTGGTAGAGTGGAGGGGGGTGCTTTCGATGATGCATTAAAGTTGAGCAAATAGCACCCTTTGCAATAACTAGCTGTAAAAATCACCTGCGGGAAGAGGTGTCTATGAGTGATGGCAAAACCCATTGGCATTTGATGGCTGAGTTGCCCCTATGTGACTTTGAATATGTAATTGCTTCTTTATGTTTTGTCTTTTAACACAACCTGGCATTTTAATTACAGCTTGACCTTCCCTTTTGATGATATTTCTCTGTATGGGATTCCAGTTATCTACAAGGCCCTAGGTGATGTTTAAAAGCACCAGATTTATTTCCAACAAGTAGCTTAAGCACTAGCAGAACTGGCATATTAATATTAAACTCAATGGAAATGCAATTTTTAGTTTGAAGAATAAACATATGTTGGGAATTGCAAAAGTTGAAGTCCTCTAAGCTAGGTTAAGTTGCTCTTTAATACATTGAGTGTACATATTTAGAAGTCTGGGGATTTACAATCGGCAAGAGGACTGTAACTTTCTCTTGTTCCGATTTGGTATGTGTAAATTTGTAGTGCAAGTGTTTCATTTCTCCAGACATTTGCATTTAATTTGCTGCTGATTTTAATGTGAAAAAAGAAAAAAAAATTATTTAAGGTAAGGAAATCAAGCTCCAGAATGAAGGCATTATATCTTGAGGACTACTCTAACGTTTCCGATTGTATGTTGTAACAATACCATCATCTCAGGGAAGGTGTACAAAACCCTGCTCAGTGCATCTATTTTGACTTTAAATTAAATATGTCCAAAGATTGCAAATACGGAAAGAGCTCAATTGTGTTTTCTAAAATAACATTTTTGTCTTGATCTGTATCTTACTTCATTATTTAGCAGTTCAGTGCATCTCTTTCGATCTTAATTCTCGTGATCTTTCTCTAAATCCTTGCCAGCTTCCCTTTGTGATAACAATGACAGCATGCGTAACTTTTCCTTGAGTCTCGGCTTTGTCTTTTTTGGAGGGTGTTTACTTTTTTTATTTTTTTTTTAATTTGCCACTTTGTGGAACTTAAAATCAAGGAGAGAGGGAAGGAAATAATTATAACAAAGTGGCTTAATGTTGCGGTGATTTACAGACTGCCTTTGGGGGAAATTTGGAAAGTCTTATACGTAAGAGATTTGACTCCATAAGGAGGTTTTTCAGCACTTATAGCCAGCCCCTTAAAGAAGGATCTGGCAGCCACCCAAAGAACAGAAATCACAGAACTGGAAGCATCTTCTCCATTTTAAGGGAGCACTCACAGTAAAAATTTAGGATTAACTCCATCAGGCCTTGAGACTTGCACAGATTCTATGGGCCTCCTTTGGGCTTCACTAATCCCAGCAGGTGTTCCCCAGACGTGCTGTACACAAGACAGCTTATCATGGGGTGAGGATAAAAATAGAGAGGAAAAGGACACGTTTTTTGTCATTGGTGTTTACAGAATCCAGCTCTTTGGTCTTCAAAGGTCTGAGCCTCATGGAGCTGTAGGCTTTTGTTATTCATTTATTCCCCCCAAAAGAATGTGGAGGGGGAAATATTACAAACACCCTCTGCTCCTGCCTTGTTTGATATTTTTAAAAATTAATAAAAACAGCTCCTAGCAGATGGTTGAAACAATTATGCTCTTCACAAAAGCTTTTGCAAATGACATCAAATGTTAAGAAAATAATTCTTTCAATTAGTGTGTGGCCAGTGCACCTGTGAACTGGAATCATCTAAGGAAACATATCCATGAATGTCAATAAGAACAATTCAGGAATTCATCCACTTTGCCTTTTTCTATTGCACACTCACACAGATGTTAATCCTAGGGTGCAAACGCTGAAAGGGCTGCTTGCCTATAATCCCAGGAGCATGAAAAACATGAGTTCAGATAAGGGAAACTATTAATTGCCAACTGTCTGCCATCAGTATCATTTCTCCTTGTTTGTAGGGCTGTATCTTTGTTATGTTCTTTCTCAAACTATGACATGTAATTAGTAGGTCCTTATGTAGAATTGCCTGTCAGGTACACTGACAACTTGCCACATCTTTATTTCTCAAAAACATTTCTTAACCATTCTGTGTGCACAGCACTCTGCTTGATTTTAGGGATAGAAATGTGAATGAGACCTAACCTTGCCTTGGAAATGCTTACAATTTGGGAGGTAATCATTTTTCCTCATTGGCTTTCATGATATGTCATGATGTATCACTACCCTATGTTTTTCAGAGTTCAGTTTTGGTCTGTGGGAGTCACAGGGGTTTCTGTTTACTTCCACATCTCTAAGTAAACAGAAGTTGTGCATTAATTATTGAATTGTTATTTAACAAACCACCCCCCAAATCATGACTTAAAACAACTATAATTTGTTACTGCTCACAGGCATATGGATTAGCTGAGTGGTTCTGCTCAGATGAGCTTGGCAGGATTTACACACTCATCTGTGGTCAGCTGGTAGCTGAGTGGGGACTGGTTCAATCCAGGGCAGTTTCACATATGTGTCCTGTGATTGGCAGGCTCTTGGTTGGAGTGATGGGTGTGCCTGGACCACACTGTCTCTCATCATCTGGAGGGCTAACCCAGGCTCATTCCAAGAGTGACAATAGTTTTCCAAGGAAGCCAGGAGCAGCATGCAAGCCTTTTAAAGACGTAGGCTCACAACTGGTACGAGGTCCCTTCTGCTATGCTGTATTGGCCAAAGCAAGTCAGAAGGCCATTCCAAGTTCAAGAGGGAGGGAAATAGATGCCATCCTTTAAATAGGAGGAGCTGGAAAGTCACATTATAAAGAGTATGGATGCAAGGCAGAGTGAAAAATTGGGACTCTTTTTACAACCACATCATCTTTATTCGTTATCTTTGTCCAGAAAGAAGCCTGTTGTGTCCTCACACCTTACTAAATTTTGAAGCTGCTCAGGAGTCACGTTTTCTTTGCAAATCACTTGGATCTACCTTAGTATGTATGGGTTATAGTCTCACAGGCAATATTGTAGGTTAGGGGGAAATGGTGTTAAAACGGGGTCCCCTGAAGGTGTTGCAGAACAATTGCTCAAATTCTTTAATATGTTAGAGTACCTGTGAATGGCTTTGGCAGTTTCTCATCTTATGTGACCTTTTTTCAAGGGGACATGTGTTTTCCAAAAAACAGTTTATAGAAAATGGTGTTTCAAAGTCTTTTTGGTCTTGGACATTCACCTATGAAGTGCAAGCTGTGGCAAAAATCAATCTAGACCAAAGGGATAGAGTGACAAAAGGAAAAGGATGCTTGGTGGGTGGTATTTTGTGTTAGGTTTAGTGCTAACTGTAGAGATTGAGCTGGGGCTAGGGTTAGGTTTAGGGTTTAGGCTAGGGTTCATTTTAAGGGTAGTGCTGGGATTAAGTCTAGGTTTATGGTTATGTTTATAGTTACACTTAGGGTTAGGATTTGTGTTAGGTTTAGAGTTAGGGTTAAGATGAGTGTTAGTGTTAG
>PVKE010020235.1:0-27681 GCA_004027555.1 Craseonycteris thonglongyai
CAAGCTGTGTGGAAACCTGAGGGGGCAGGAGAGGCAGCTCCTTGGTCCACAGCAGAAAACTCAACTCACTCGCTCAGCCAAGTAGCAATGACGAGAAGAGGTCCCTGCTTTGTCATTGAGACACTCACATGGGTAAAATGATGGGCTGTATATTTCATTTGTTTTCCCTTTTATCACCAACACAAAAGCTGGTGTGCTTTCTGTGTGGCTGAGTTCTTGCTAATGAGATTCCCAAACCCAACAAAACTAGGAGACACTTCATGTCTGACCATTCTGCAACTCACTGGGCAGCTCAGGAAAAAATCTTGATTTGAAAAGATTAAGATTTTAATTAATTAATTAGTTAATTAATTTTTGAAATTTATTTTTATTGTTTTTTTGACAGAGACAGACAGACAGAGAGAAGGGGGAGGGCCCAGAGCAGTCTCCGTAGTTGTATGTCATCAGTTTTCGATATAGTTTCATTCCACAGGTGGACATGGGGCTGCACAGGGCAGGAACCAGGCTGGGGGCCTCCCTCATGGGCCCTGGCAAGGACTGAACTGGGGGTACACCCCAGTTCAGCCTATAGGTCTGCTCGGGCGGGGGCCAGATTTTGATCCCTGGACCCTGAGGCTACAGAGCAAGCTCTCAACCCACTGAGCCATCCTGGCATCCCCAAGATTAGGATTTTGTAAGACTTGGCTTTGACCCCAAACAAAAACCTTAAATCTTACTAGAATGCTGACTACACCAGGGCAGAAGTCACACACATCCAGAGAGGTCTGGATGAAACCACGTGCCCTGACAGTGGTCAGGTTGGAAGTAGCGTAGAGCAGGGGGGGATGATTACATGATGTGACTCACTACATAACTGTTGACATTTTTCCTGCTATTTCTCAGCTGATCATGGACCTGCCTCGCTAGTTTCTTCAACAAAATGAAGGCTGTTTCCTAGTGCAGACAACTCCTGTTTTTAGTCTGTTTTGTGTGTGCTGATGCCATAAGAAAAAGTCCCATTTCTCTTTTGGAAACTGGAAGATTGTCAACAGCTTCAAAATGGTGCAGTGTTTCCCAGCCAAGCAAAACTTTGCCTGAAAGAAAAATCGTGATACTTGGTAAACAGACGAGGTCCCAGGTACTTGGCACTGCACATGGCTCTACTGCCTGGTGACATGCCAGAATGACTCACTGTTTTTGACCCACATGTATTGGCATCAAAACCCTGTCACAAATTCCTAAAGAAGTCATGCTTGCTGCTATGAAAAGTGTCAAATTCCTAACTAGCATCTTTTCGAGAGAATTTTCAAGAACTGAAACCCAGACACAATAATCTTCTGTATTACGTGATTTACTGGTTTTCAAACTGTAAATCCTGAAATAAGTGGTTGAATAGCGGATGAAAGTTTTCCTTTTTTTGAGAGAAAAAGAAAGTAAATCTACTCTTAGAATAGTTTTGGCATGGTAACAATTCATTTGTGGCCTGACTTTCCTGGCAAATCTTGTTTTGTTACATATTTGAATAAATCTCGTGATTCAAGGTTCTGCAGTGACAATTATGGGCACCAAAATTTTTATACTCTTTGAAAGCTGCTGTGGAGGTGCTGAAGATGTAAAGTTTCGGAGGCTGGATGAAGATATACTTTTGTAGTCTGAACATGGAGATACTGAGGAGGCAGCATTGTAGAGATTCCTGGCAATATGGTAGTCTGTTTGACAGTGACTTTGCTCAGGTAAGTGTAAAATAAGAGTTTGGATTTGAAATTCCTTTCTTACTGATAAAGATAGCACTAATGATCCAGACTTTGTTGAAGATACTGTGATGTTTCATTTTATATACCAACTATATGGGACCATGGTGTGCCTAGGTATTTGGTCAAACATCATTCTGAGTAATTCTGTGAGGGTGTTTTTGATGGAGATTAGCATTTAAGTTGATAGATTAACTACTGTGGGCATGCCTCTTCCAATCAGCTAAAGGTCTATATAGACTAAAAAGGCTGACCCTACCTTGAATAAGACAGAATTCTTCCTGTCGAACTGCCTTCTAACT
The DNA here is from genome assembly GCA_004027555.1 of Craseonycteris thonglongyai. Lineage (NCBI taxonomy): Eukaryota > Metazoa > Chordata > Mammalia > Chiroptera > Craseonycteridae > Craseonycteris > Craseonycteris thonglongyai. Next base: position 2,033 of record PVKE010020235.1, read on the forward strand.
GGAATATTGCTTTTTCCTGCCTTTGAACTCAAATTGAAATATTGTTGCTTCCTGGCTCTCAAACTTGCTAACCTTTAGACTGGAAGTATGCCGTTAAGACATCTGGGGACTTGTCAGTCTCCACAATCATGTGCACCAATTTTTTATTATCTATATTTGTATCTATATCTATATATCTTATTATCTATATTTTAAAAAGATTTTATTTTTATTTTATTGTTTCAAAGAAGGTGAGAGAGAGAGAGAGAGAGACAGAGAGATAGAGATAGAGGGAGAGAGAGAGAGAGAGAGAGAAGAAGGGAGGGCCCAGAGCAGTCTCCATACCGGTACGTCATTAATTGTGATATGGTTTCATTTCACACAGGTGGATGTGGAGTTGCATGGGGCAAGAACCCAACCTGGGGCCTCCCCCATGGGAGGCGAGAATCTTCGCCACCATCCTGGTGGTTACCAGTTGCACTGCAGTTCAGCAAATGGGTTTGCATGGGCTGGGGCCAGGAATGGAAACTGGACCTCACGATTGTGAGGCAAGCACTCAACTGCTAAGCTATCCTGGCATCCCCTTTATCTACTAATATATATCTTTATATTTCTATCTCCATTTCTTTATCTATACCTATATCCTTTTGGTTCTATTTCTCTCAAGAATCTTGATGGATACAGGTAACTATCATTGATGTGAGGATGGAAGAGATGACTTGACTTATGGTCACTTCAGAGTCCTAGAGTGTCCTGGTATTGTTTGACACAAGATTATTTTAATCTAGCAAATCCAGTGCTGGTAGTTTTGATCCCATTTACTACAGAGAAAATGTTATAATCTTAGGAGCTAGACCCCCAAATCCCTCTTAGAGAGAGCTGTCTTTGCTGGGAACCATACTTTGATAAATGTGTAACGGGGATGGATTGGGTCAATGCCCAGTTTTGCCCAAATGCTGGACCTGGTGACTTGCCCCTCTGTACCTCCAACTTCCTCTCAGGGGTACTTTTGCAAATCTTGGGCTTTTGAAAAATGAAGTGTCTATATGATACACTTTAGATGTGGGGAAATCCATATAAATGTCCTGCTGGTGGATGATCCATGAATGACCATGTCCCCTCCCCTAACCCCCCAATCAGCAATGTGAAGAGAGCTGACACAGCCTCTCAGGGGGTTACAGAGCTGTCTGTGACCCTCACCGGAATGGCCATGGGTGGTCGGCATTAGCTTGGCTGCCCTCGAGCTTCGTGCTGACAGTACTTCAGAGATCTGACTGCCCTTGATGGTGAAGCTCCTCCTTCTCTTGCTGCCTAGTCCCCCTCTTTGTGATTCAGCGCTTCCTCTTACCTTCTCTCAAGTGATGCTATTGTACACTCGCTCTTTCCTGTCTCCTCCTGACCCAGGTAATCCTCATTTTGTTCCCGTGAAGATTTGAGGGTGGAACTCTCTGCCTCTCCTTCGGTTTTCTTTCTTAAATTATTAAGATGAAATGTTGTGTGCTGTTTCCCTCAAGGTTTTCCTTAACAACCCATTGTAGATGTGAAACAGAAATAAAAAAATGAACAAAAAAACAGAAATCCTGCAAAAAACAAAAACCCTACCCTATGTTTATTGCTTCTTATGCCTGCCTTTCTAATTCTAATTCTTTCCAAAGAATGGGGCTGCCTCTTGCAGAGACTGGGAGGGTCAGCATACGGAAGTGATACAAGAACAACGAAAACAAGGTACAAAGATCGGTAGAAGGGGAGACCCTTGGTGCCTGGACATCAGTGTGTCCCAGAGCTTCAGAGAATGGCTCAAACTGCTTTGTATATTAGCTAGAAAGAGAAGCATTTTGAGCTAACAAAATGGTACAGCATTGCACTGTGTTTGATGAATCTTCTGTGAAAGACTTTCCCTGTCCCAAAAGATTCAGTCAAACCTATCAATGTCTCAAAAAGCTTGTGTGTGAGAAGGGTAAGACTGAGCCCATATTGGACAAGACACTGCAGAATGTAAAGACACCAGAACTTAAGAGTGAGGCCAGGCAGGTGGCAGTTGCTGGAGGATTAGCAGAAACCTTGAGATAGAGCTTTGGAGTTCATGAGCTATGAAATTACTGAGTACAAGGAAATTTTACCCAAAGATGAAAGGGGCAGTGAGACCTCCAGCTGCCTTCAGGGTTATAATGACTCACCGCTTTGTGATTAGGCACTTACTAAAAACCAGAAATGGAAAGAAGTTGAATATTGAAATTGACAAGTGTTATGTCAAAGATCATTGTAATTTTAACTTCTTACTCTTGACATATAACTTCAGAATTCTCATTGCTTAGCAGTCATAAAGCTAATTTTCATTTCACTTGAACAATTTTGATTTATTTTACATTTTCAGGAAGTTGCCATTAATTTCTGCAAGAAAAAACAAAAAAGTGTACCAGTCATGGCTGATAAAGCAGAAAAGAATTTTACTGAGAAGTAGGAGACTGCTCCCAGCATTTTCAGGGCGGCTGGTGAACGAGCCTTGTCAGTCAGCAGGAACGGTGGCAGGCTAGGCCGTCAGAGCCAGGGCCAAGATGGCACCACAGAGCCAAATGCAGGAGGCACATGGCTGCCTTTACGGGACCCTGGATGCCTCAGTTTTCACCACTGATGCCAAAGGCACTGAAGATTGCACCCCATTGCCCACACTACCATAACGGATTTGCTACTGTTCCTGCTTCTTTGTCCAAATTGGCAGTGCCAGGCTGCTGAGTTTAGCTGGTGAAGCCTGTGCCAGTAGTCATGACCTACCTGTCAGGGGGCTGGGGAACAGGCATTGGGGATTTCTGGCTCTTCTGGTTGAAAGTAAACAGTGAATGAAGTTAATATAGGGGTGCTATGCCGGGAAATCAAAAGAAAAATAATAGAAGTTACAATCATGTGCAATATTGAGAGAAATTATTTTTTGTATAAAAATTGTTGAGCACATAATGCAATATATAGACTATGTAATGTAGAATTGTACACCTGGAAACAATGTAATTGATATCAATCAATGTCATTCCAATAAATTTAACAAAAAAAATTGTTTCTTTTTCTATTCATATATTGCCTATGAAAAAGCAACAAACATTCAGAAATTGCATATAAAAATGGACACAGGTATTTTTAGACAACATTTTTTTGGAGCAAATCCATAGATTTCATAAACTTTTCAAACAGCTAGTGTCTTACATATTTTCCCAGTGCAAAATTTTCTTTCTCATCTCTATCATCTAAAGAGTTTGAACACATCACACTCAACATGTCTTTTAACCATCTGTAAAAACACTTCAATTCTTTCACAATAAAAAAAATACAAATTTAAATTACAGTAGGACATCATTTATTACCAGTCAGAGTGGCAAAACGTATAAATAAAAGTTTGACAACACAGTCTATTAGTGAAGCTGTTGGAAAAGAAGCTCTTTCTTTCATTGCTAATAGGAATGCAAAACTGTTTGACTCCCATGGAGGAAACTTTGGCAATACATAGCAAAATGACACATGCATAATCCTCCTTCTAGAAATCCATCTCTAAGATACACTGGCAAAAATACAAAATGCTCATAGAACTTTATATTGTGGCATTATTTGTAATGCTAAATATGGCAGGCAGAATTCAAAGAGAAGCCCAATATTCTCAACCCCCCTTTCCCCCAGGCATGCCCTGTATAATAACCCCCTCCTCTTGAGTGCAAACAGTACCTGTGACTACGACAACATATCACTCTCAGGATAAAGATACACTATATGGCAATGTAAAGAAATGTTTCCGATGTGCTGAAGATCCCTAATCACTTGACTTTGAGTGAATCAAAAGTATGCTGAGTGGGTCCTAATCATGTGAGTCCTTAAAAAAAGAGATTCTCGGGGAAGCCAAGATGGCTCAGCAGGTTAAGCGCTTACTTTGCAGCTCCAGGGACCAAGGATCGAGTCCCAGCCCCACCCCGTGAGGATCCATATGCTGAACTGGGGAGTGCTTTCCATGTGGGAGGCGCCTGGCCGGTTCCCTCCCTGTGTGGCTCCCGCTCACCTGTGTGGAACAAAACCATGTTAAAAACTGATAATGTGCAACTATGGAGACTGTTCTGGGCCCTCCCCCTTCTCTGTCTCTCTGTCTCTCTGTCTCTGTCTTTCTGTCTCTGTCAAAAACAATAAAATAAATCTTAAAAAAAAAAAGAGAGTCTCTGGATGGCTTTGGAGAAGTAAGCTACCATATGTGAGAGGAGCTCGGAGGAGATCCTCTCGTCAGAACCCGAGGGAGGCTTCTAGTTTCTGAAGTTGGTCCCAGCTTACAGCTAGCAAGAAAATAGGGACTTTACTTCATAACCACAAGAAATTGAGTTCTTTCAACAACCAGTGAACTTGGAAGAGGACTCTAAGCTCCACATGGGATGAAAGCCTTGGCCAACACTGATTTCCGCCTGGTGGGACCAGACAGATCAGCCCTGGTCAGACTCCTGACCCACGGAAACTGTGAGATAATATATTTCTGTTGTTTTAAATTAAGTTTGTGGTAATTTGTTATGCAATAGTAGAAAACAAATACACTGAGAAAATACTACCAACATGTCCATCAACAGGGGACAGATTGAATAAACTATGGTACATACACACAATGGAGTGTTATGTAGTTGTAAAAAGCAATAAAGAAGACCTAGGTGAGAAATGGTATTTTCATGTGACACCTTTTGTATAAGAAAAGGGGATATGAGTATTTATACACCAATGCTTATATTTTCAAAAAGAAATCGTGAACTGATTAACCAAAATAAACAAAAGTGGTTACTTAGAGAGGAAGTCAAGGGCCAAGGAGTAGAAGACAGGACTGATGTGAGACTTTTGTGAATATATTATACCTTATCATACTTTGGTTTACATAATTAAAAACAAATTAAATAATGAAAAGGAACCCTAAAACATTAAAACAGAATAAAAACAAATTTAGCTACATATCAGTTTGGTAGCATAATCACATATGTAAATGAATTATTTAAAGTAACTTTAAAGCACAGGATTTTGTTGTTCCTTCCTAGAGGGATGTATCTAAGAACAGATTTATAAATGTGCCCTAGACAACCACTAATCTACTCCCAGTAGGATAAACACAAAGAGGTCCACACCCAGGAACATTAGAGTAAAAACAGTGAAAGACAAAGACAAAGAAACATCTTGAAACAAGAGAGAAAAGGAACTAGGGATATACAATAAAATTAATAGATGGCAGTTCATCAGAAACAATGTAGACAATGTAGACAAAGAACTGAAAGAAAAAAATTGTCAACTAAGAATTTTATATTCTGCAAGACAGGTGTAATAAAGACCTTCTCAGATAAACAAAAACCAAGGCGATTCGTTGCCAGGATATGCACTTTATCTGATATACTAAAGGAAGTATTTTAGGATGAAAGCAAGTGACCCCAGACCTTAATTCATTTGGACACCAAAAAAGCCAAGTAGTGGTAAATACATTTATATACTGTATTTTCCGCTTCATAAGATGCACTTTCCCCCCCACCAAAAAGTGGGTGAAAATGTCTGTGCGTCTTATGGGGCGAATATTGAGTCACAGACCACGATGTGTATAACCTGACCTGTCAGTTCTTGGGGTTTCCAGGAAACTAGAAAAGTGCTTGAACCTTAATGTCTCTCCTCATTTGTTAATGATAGTGATGATGGTTCTTAATACCACTGTTGACTTTACATGGTTGAAATATTATCCTGCTAAATTTTATTAAATATATTAGCACGCCATTTGGTTCAGAATATTTTTTTTCTTGTTTTCCTCCTGTAAACCTAGGTGCGTCTTATGTTCAGGTGCGTCTTATAGTGCAAAAAATACGGTAACTATTAATGACAGTATAAATGCATATTCTTTTAACTAGAACTTAAAGTCAATTGTATGAAACTGTGTATGTAATTGAATTGTTAGTCCTATAACACATAAGAAATGCAATATTTGGCAAAAACAGCACAAATGACATGGCATGATAACTTGAATCTACAGAAACAAAGAAAGAACCAGAAATGGTAAATAAGGAAAGTAACTTAACTACTAGATGTACGAGGGCTGTCTGGAAAGTATCCAGCCATGTAATATGAAAAATAGACACTTATGGCTGGATTTTTTTCCTGGATAACCCTCGTATACTTATTCTCCTTTATTCTTTTAACTTCTTTAAAAGATAAAATTAATTAGAAAAATGTATTATTGGATTTTTAACATATATATAATATATAATATATATATATATATAACAATTGTAGCACCAAAAGGAAAAGAGGTAATAGAGCTATACCTAAGATAATTGAAAATATATGTTCACACAAAAACTTTAAAGTGTAGTATATCATATCTATACAATGAAATATTATTCAGCCATTGAATGGAAGGACATACTGATACATGCTACAGTAAGGATGAAACTTGAAAACATGCTAAGTGAAAGAAGAAAGAAAAGACTGTATGTATATTGTGTGATTCAGTCTACAAAAAATGTCTTTTACAGGAATATCTACAAGGACAAAAGGTAGATCAGTAGTTGCCTAAAGCAGGGAATAGAATGGGGAGTGCGAGAAATGGGGAGTTACTGTTGAAGGATATGAGGTTTTGTTTTAGGGGAATAAAGATGTTCCACATTCATTGTGGTGATGGTTATACAGTTCTGTGAAGTTAATAAAAATAATTGTATTGTATACCTGTGTTGGTTAATTACATAATATATGAATTATATTATATTTATTTATAAGTTATTGTTTGAGAGATGAGTGGGAGAGGGGGCAGAGCAGTCTCCATAGTTGTATACCATTAGTTATTACATTGTTTCATTCCACACAGGTGCATGTGGGGTCATATGGGGCAGGAACTGAACTGGGGGCCTCCCACATGGGAGGTGAGAACCTTTGCTGCCATCCCAGCAGTTACCAGTTGCACCACAGTTCAGCATATGGGTTTGCATGGGCCAGGGCCAAGATTTGATCCCCGAACCTCGCAGTTGCAAGGCAAGCATTCAACCTGCTGAGCTATCCCAGCATCTCAGTATGTGAATTATATTTTAATAAAACTGTTAAAAAATAAGTCTAGTGAAATTATGACAACTGTGTATAGGTTCCAACTGAAAAGGAGCTCCCAGTGCATGGGACAATTGGTATCAAAAAGACTAACTTTATTGAATTGAAACAACGCATATACAGGAACGTGTATGTTTGTGATGACAGCAAAATAAAACAAAACACAGAAAATATTTTATCATTCACCACTGGAGGTTGCCAGAGCACCAATTATTTCTCTGAAAAACTGAAAAAGGAACAGAACTAAGCTCATCCTGCCTTTCTCCTAGGACTTGTGTGTTTATGTAACTGGATAGTTGATGAGAGAAATTCTTCTTTATAGAAGTATACCTAATAGATGCAGAAAGAATAGTAGAATTAGAAAAATCACTTGAACTACAACTTCTAATGAAAGAATACTTCTAGGCAACAATCATGTATAAATGATAAAAATACAAGGTAAACGTTGATGGGGGAATGTTATAATGGACACATCAGGTTGATACAACTTGAACCCTCTGATTTTCTCTTTTAAAAGAATTAGGGGATGCTGGGGTAGCTTAACAGGTTGAGTGCTTGGCTTGCAACTGTGAGCTTTGGGGATTGAATCCCAGCCTTGGCCTGTGTAAACCCATGTGCTGAACTACAGTGCAACTGGTAACCACTGAGCCCTGTGACAGAGATCCTCGCTTTCCATGCAGGAGGCCCTTCGTTTGGTTCCTGTCCCTGGCAGCCCCTCATCCACATATGTGGAATGAAACTATGTCACAACTAATGATGTACAACTATGTCAATTGCCCTGGGCCCTCCCCCTTTCTCTCACCTTCTCTAAAAAAAAAAAAAAAAAAAGGATTTATTGATAAATAAGTCACAAACAATAAAATTTATCCTTTAGAATGTAAAATTCTGTGGTTTTGGGTATAGTCACAGAGTGTTACAACCAGTATCACTACCTAATTCTAGAATGTTTTTTATTACTTCAAAAAGTAACATACTTATTAGTAGTAATTTCCACTTTTCCTTCCCACCAGTCTTTGACAACCACTAATAGAATCACATAATAGGCTTCTTTCACTTTACATTTGTTTTTAGGGTCATCTATGTTGCAGCATACAGGTATTTCAGTACTTTGTTTCTTTTAGTGGTTGAATAATATACCATTGTATATCATTCTATATATTCATTAGTTGATAACGATTGGGTTGTTCCTATTTTTGGCTTTTGTGAATAATGTTGCTAAGAGCATTTGTGTGCAAATTGTTGTGAGGACATGTTTTCAATTCTTTTGGTATATAACTAAGCATGAAATTACTAGGTCATATGGTAACTTGTGTTCAACTTTTTGAGGTGATTCTATCTTATCATTAAAAATAGTACAATCCAGTATTATGTGCTTCATAATGTGATGCAAAAAATGTTACATCCCTTATCTATAAGTATTCTGGTCTAAACAACTGAGTCTGAATATAATCATATATTGAGACCAGGAGTCTGTCTGTAATCTTATTTCTGTAAAGAGCCAGACAGTATGTATTTTAAGTTTGTGGACCATACAATCTGTGTCACAACTTCTCAACTTTGTAGCATGAAAGGAGAAATAAACAATATTGGCATGTCCTTGTCCCTGTAACACTTTATTTACAGAGCAGGCAGCACATCGCATTTGGCTCATAAGCCATACAGTGCCAATCCTTGTTTGAGATTTTACAGGAAACCTGGTGGTTAGCGAACCATGTTAAATCAGCCGAAACCAGAGCATGAGACAAGTGTCTATTTTTTTTCCAAAAAAATTAATGGCATGAAAAAAAGCTCATATTCTATCATATTTTTTCCATAAATGCTTACTTCTTGATCTTGGGCTGCATGTCTCTTGGACAGTAATAAGGAAGCCTGGGTATATTGGGAAGAGCACACTGGTTTACAATGTATCTTCCAGTGACTTTATTGTGCTTCCCCTCTTCCTAGGTGTAACAGACCCCTCTGGAGCAATTATAGTTCTTCATACCTATGGTGACAATAATCAGTTTCCAAGGTATGAACATTTGCTCTAAGGTAGACCAATCAGAAGCTTTCCCTCAGATTTTTTTTTTTTTTTTTTTCCTGAAGTGAAACTGGAAGAGAGAAGCTATATTTTCTCTCTGGATTTAAGAATATAAAAATGCAAGCACTGAGAACACTCTGATCAGAGTCTCAGGTTTTGGTAGCCATTGATCTTTAGAGAATGAAGCCAACCTGAAAGAACAAGAAAAAGTGTGTGTGTGTGTGTGTGTGTGTGTGTGTGTGTGTGTGTGAGAGAGGAAGGGGTGTTATTTGCAGTGAAAGAGTCCTGTATAACATGACTATCTTAAAGAATTTTTGAGAGTGTTAGACATACTATGTGTAAAATTGCTGACATTGCTATTAATAAATGACATGCTATTGACATTTTTACTAAATTACAACTTGCTCATATCTCTAGCATTATTATTTAATTTCCTATGTTTTCATGTGTTGTCTTACAACCAGATTGTCAGTACCATAAAGGCAGGAAATGTGCATATTTTGAATCCTTGCTTTCCAGTGTATGCAGTGTGAGCTAAGTTAATTTCTGTAAAAATGATATGCTTAGTTAATAAATAAGAAAATAAAATTGTATTTGATTATAGCACTAGAATGATCTTAAATTTTTTAAATGAAGGTAGACTTGTTTTCTGTGAATTTATCCCAAGTTAGTAGTAGCATTTTGATGCAAGACTCTTATCAGTAATATTATTATTTTTTCAGTTAGTGGAAGTATTATTAAAGTCTGAAAGAAATGTTTTCTTGGATATTCATGGATGAGACATTATTGCATATGTAATTTAGGTTCTAATGTTGAATATTTAAGGCACATTTTTAGCTTAATTGCTGGAAAGCAGTATCACCTCTAGTTGATACAGTTTTAAAATAGAAGAAGACTTAAAATTATAGTGAACATGTCATTTGGAATAATTGGCATTCTGAACAGTCTGAAAGAAGTCTGAAACAAGTCATTAAAGGTATTTAAAGCAATTAGCTAATGGTTCTTTAAAGACTCATATAAGTTGAATTTATTTACTTTATACATTTAAAGGCTTTAAATACTTGATACTAAACTTACTCTCTTAGTTTTTAAATAAGTAAAGTCTTATTTTTTAAAAACCCAAACTATCTAGAACCCTAAAAATATTTATTGCTGTTCTGAATATAAAGATTACTTATTTACCAAATAAGTAAGACCCACATTTAAAAATTTTAAACCAAAAAACCCCAACCCCCCCCCCCCCAAAAAAACCAAAAAAACTTGGGAAAGCCAGGATGGCTCAGCAGATTAAGCACTCACTTTGAAGCCCCGAGGACCGAGGATCGAATCCCGGCTCTGGGCCAGGGGGACCCACATGCTGAACTGGGGTGTGTTTCCCGAATGCGGTGAGGCCCCCAGTTTAGTTAAAAAAAACCCCAAAAAACAAATAAAAATTTTAAACAAACATGAATATGTCCTAATAATAATGTCTAGGTGAGGCATATCCTATAGCTTCTTTTTTTTAGCTAATGATAATTTTGAACAACTTTCTCATTCTCAGAAAGTGTTACAATTAAAAAAATATTTGTCATCTCAGTAATATAGATCTTTCATCATTTATACTTGCATATGATATTTCTTTTTCAAAAAATTTTTCCTAAGAAAATATTAATACTTTCTTCTGTAGTTCATGTAATATATGAGGATAATTTTATTTACATAGTTATAGGAAAAGGAAAAGACAGAAACTGTGATGCTTTTTCTTGAGCTTAAATCAATATTTCATTTTATGTAAATATTTAAAAATTATTTTTTTGAGTGCCATTTCTGTTCATGATGGATTAACAGGGACAAGATTTGTCTTACACAACTAAATAACTAGACAAAATATATGAAACATATTTTTTAGATATTGGGCAACAGGCAGTGTGAGACTGAGTGATCCCTTCTGAGAGAAGGGAACAAATAAGGTGAGCCCTCTGATTCCTCAAGCTATAAGCCAAAGAAAGTTTCTAGGCTTCAGTGCAGGGATGGGGAGTCCAGAGTGGACCTGGCTGTCTCCCTTAGTTGAGGAAACAGAGTGCAGAGTTCATGGGACTTATAAGGGAAAGGGCAAAGTGCCAGAGAGGAGAGAGAGATGCACAGCACGAGGATTCTGGAGACCTGTTTCTCAGATGTTTATCCAGAAAGCATCAGGCAGAGTAGTCCATGAGTTCATGCAGTGCCAGAAATAGTTTCTTCCAGCCAGAGTAGACAGGCCTCTTTATTCCCAGGGCATTGAACAGGAATTCAAATAGTCTTGGACAAAGGGTAGAGGTTAAATCTGGTATTTTTGTAGAAGCCACAAGGTAGAAATGGTTTTTACATTTTTTTAAAAAGATTTTTTATTGTTCCTGACAGAGAGAGACAGAGAGAGACAAAGAAGAAGTGGGAGGGCCCAGAGCAGTCTCTACAGCTGCACATCACCAGTCTTCCACATAGCTTTATTCCACAGGTGGGCGCAGGGCCGCACAGGGCAGGAACCTGGCTGGGGGCTTGGGGCTACACAGGGCAGGAATCAGCTGGGAGGCTCCCACATGGGAAGCACACCTGGGGTGGGAGCTGAACCAGGGGCCTCCCACATAGGAAGTTCACCCCGGTGAGAACTGAATTGGGGGCACATCCCAGTTTAGCATATGGGTCTGCACAGGTCAGGATCAAGACTCAATCCTTGGACCCTGGGGCTACAAGATGAGCACTCAACCTGCTGAGCCATACAGACATCCCGTACATTAAAAAAAGAAAATTTTGTTTTCTTGAAGTATAGTTGACATGTAATATTATATGAGTTTCAGGTGTATAACATAGTGATTCAACATTTATGTATCTTACAATGTGATCCCCATGATAAGTCTAGGAACCACCTGTCATCATACAAAGTGTTACAATAGTATAAACTATATGAGCGCTATCTGGGAAAAATCCAGCCATAAATGCCTCTATTTTTAATATTACATGGCTGGGTACTTTTTGGAAAACTCTTGTATTTACTATGTTGTACACTATATCTCGTGACATTTATTTTATAACTGAAAGTTTGTATCTCTTATTCCTCTTTACCTTTTTCACCCATCTTCCTACCTTCCTCCCCTTTGAAACCTATCAGTTTGTTTTCTGTATCCATGAGTTTGTTTCTATTTTTACATGTTAAAGTGTTGCTGAAAGCAAATAAGATTGTATGACTGATTATATATGGCCTGCAAAGCCTAACTATTTACTATGTGGTTCTCTACAAAAAAATTTTCTGAGCCCTACCCTAGCCTAAAGGCTGTTTTAAAGACTGCTTAATAGACCTTAAAAGCAAATCTTAAAAGTATCTGTTTTCAAGTATATTAACAACATTTTAAGGCTTAAAAATATTTAAAGAAAAAAAACAAACAAAAAACTAGTATTTATTTCTAAGAAACTTCCAGCACCCCCAAACAATGTTTAAAAATATTTTGAGAAATACAAAAGGAATCTAGTATCTAACAATGTAAACATCACAATGTCTGGAATCTAATAAATAATCATTAGGCATTCAAAGAGACAATATAATATGACCCATAATAAAAACAAAAGTCACTTAACATAAACTTATATGATATTGATGATAATTAGAAAAGAACAATCAGCTATTATAAAGATACTCCATATGTTGAAAAAAGGTAGAGAAAAAAGCATGAGCATGATGAAGAAAGAAATACAAGCTATAAATAAGACCTAAACTAAATTTCTAGAGGAGAAACATGTGATGTTTCCGATGAAAAAAAAAAATACACTAAAATAAATTAATGGGTGATTAGACATGCTAGAGGAAAAGGTCAGTGAATTGGATGACATAGTAATGGAAAGTATAATAAATAAAATACTGTGAGAAAAAAGAAAAATGAACATAGCAGCCATGAACTATGGAAAAACTTTATATATCCTCACCTTGATGCCACAGGGATTTCAGAAGAAGAAAGAGGTGGGACGAGGGCATAAAAATATCTGAAGAAATAATGGCTGAAATATTATCAACTCAAGTAAGACTATAAAGCCCATAAATATAAGAAGCTCAACAAATCCCAGTCATAAACCACATTAAGATAACATCACAAAGCAGAGATTCTAATTGCTTAAAAGCAGAAATAAAGAGAAAATAAGTCAGTCAAAGGAAAATGATATATTACATATAGAAAAAATATATATATAAGTATGATCAAGAAGAAACACAAATCAGAAGATAATAATACAACAAATTTAAAATACCATAAGACATACTCGTAATACCCATAATTTTAGTAATCTATACCCAACTGAAATATATTTATAAAAGGAAAATGAAACAAAGGTCACCTGCTCAGGTACTCCAGGAGTGTCCCTTGTGTGGACCTTGTGTGCCCTCCTGTTATATTTGAGCATTGATTGCTATTGGTATGTCAGTGGGTGGGATTGGACCTCAGGCTAATTGGCTGTGAGATTTGGCCACATCCACAGCTTAGGGGTTGCTGTGTGGAGGCTTATTTCACTAAGTGGAATTTGCCCCAGTGGGCTCTGGTGCGTGTTGAGACCACCCTTTGGGTGTGTCGCTTGTGGGGCTAATTGGGCCATTCTCTGGTGTGGTCTGAAGCCAACCTCTAAGGATGTTGGTTCTGGGGCCTGTCGGGAGGAGCTCTGGTGCAGGCCCAGATCACTTCCTTCCTGTGACCCACTGGGTACTGCCTGGTAGGAGCTACAAAGCAATCCACGGTTGTCCACTGCCTGTGCAAAACCTGGAGGAAGAGACCAGCTGTGGGAAGAGACCAGTTGTGGGAAGAGACCAGCTGTGGGAAGAGACCAGCACATGGAAGAGACCAGCTGTGGGAAGAGACCAGCTGTGAACCGAGGATGGCTACCACCTGTACCAGGCCTGGCTTCGCTCTGAAAAACACCAGGCTCCTTACAGTCTGCTGCCTTTCGCCAGCTCCCTTAAGGTTTAGCTGCTGATAAAGCCTCTGTCATATGCAAGCTGGGTGAGGCAGGGTCTCAAGGAGTCCCTGGAGTTGGAAGAGTTGTGTCACCAGATTAATGTAGATTTTAGTGTGGTGCTAGTGCTGAGCCTGGAGCTACTCAGCAAAAATCTCAGAGCATGCCAAGGCCAGTTGTGGGCCACCCGGAGTCCACAGACTCCAGTAGTTGTCTAAGAAAGCCTGCAAAGTGGATGCTGCTGGCTGGCTTCTTTCTGAGCAAGTGCTTCTGGCATGGTGGGGGTCCAGTGAGTCAGCAGGGTGGAGCCAGTGGAGCTCACCAGGCCAATCAGATTCAGATTTGGCTGAGTAGGGGAGGGCTTAACGCAATGGCACCCATCTGCTGGCTGCACAGGAGGAGAACCCCACACAGGGATAATGGTGGCAGTCCTCCAGATTTTGCCCTGAAGTCACACACCTCCGTCTGCCTGCAATGCCCCCTGAGTTACCATCCCTGCGCCAGAGCCCAGGGTGAGTGCCAGAGAGTGAGCGAGTCTATGTGTGAGCCCTTTAAGAGGACATCTGGGTTTCCCGTAATCTTTCATCCCACCTGGATGGTGAGAATCGTTGGTGTTTTTCACAGCCAGAGGTTGTGGGGTTACTTTTTCCAGCACCAGTACTGCAGGCTGGGGAGCCTGGTGTGGGGCAGCGGTCCCTCACTCCTCTGGGGGGACCTCCATGGCCGAGATATTCTTCCTGATTCTCAACCACCACACAGAGGTTTGGGGCCAGCCTGTTTCAATTCTCTGCCCCTTCTCCCAGGTTCGATGTGGCTTCTTCTTAATATCCTTAGTCACAAAGCTTCTGTTCAGCTAGACTTCAGATGGTTCTCCAGGTTGATTGTTTTATAATATAATTACAGTTTTCATGTGTTTACAGAAGGAAGCAGGCACAGTTTTGATCTATTCTGCCACCTTGAAAACTTCTGTGCTTTTCATTTGCATTTTTCTGATGATTAGTGAAGTTGAGCCTTTTTTATATACTTGTTCATTTGTATGTCTCCTTTGGAGAACACTATTCAAGTCCTTTGCCCATTTTTTCATGGAGTTATTTATTTATCTTTTGTTATTTAGTTTTAGGAGTTCCTTATGTATTTTAGATACTAGCCCCCTATCAGATATATGGTTTGTGACTATTTTCTCCCCTTCCGTAAACTGCCTTTTCACTCTGGGAAGGAGAACTTACAAAGAGGTACATGGAAACCTTTGGAGGAGAATGTTTATTATCTTAAATGTGGTAATAATTTTATGGATATATCCATATGATAAAACTCAAGTTGCATACTTTAAATATATTCAATTTGCCTCAGGTGAGTTATATTTCAATAACTTATGAAAAAGAGAAAATAACAAACAAAAAATAAATGCAACACAACAAACCCCCAGAATTATATTGCCCCGCCTATATTTTGGTTTGGCATTATACAAACTGTTTATATACTATATATAAATTTACAAAATAGTTGATTTTTTCATCTTAAAAATTTTTACATGAATATATGTTAAAAATATTCAGAGTTACCAATACTTTCTTATGCATTAAACATCATATAACATGCCATAATTAAATATACACCAAATTCTTGGTAAGCAAAATGGATTAACTTAAATTAGAAAGCAGTCCAATGGAATAATCTTTGGCTTCACAGTCTTACGTGTCAGAATTCATAAATGAGAATTTTTATATTTTTTGAGTTGCAGCCTAATCAGTTTCTCTCTCCCTTCATTCCTTTATGAGAGGAGGAAATTGAAAACCCCAGGAAAGCTGGTGATGAGCAGAGAGAAGCCAGTCTGTTTTGTGCAGAGGAAGCCGTGGCTCTGGGGTTTTGGCACTTTGACTCTTCAGCTAAACCCCAGCTATAGAGGTGAAAGGCCAATACAGTCACTGAAAGATAAACAGCAACAGAAATGGTCAGAATGCCTATTATTGGCAAATGCTAAAAAGAAAAATTAACTGTGGTAATAGAAAAAGTAGCTAACACTTTTCTCTCTACAGTTTAAAAAATTTCTTTGTATTATTTCCTTTAATGGACACCAGTCATGGCCCCTGAAACAAAGTAAATGATCAATAAAATCTTGCTTAATTAAGGGATTAAAATTCCTACTAGAAGATTGTAGGCACTGGATGTTTGGATATAATTCTCTGTAGTCTCACATCTGCACATCTTTCGAGCAGAGGAACTGATTAGCTTTGTTATGAACTACTTTTTCAAAGATGTTTGTATAGTAAACAGCCTTGAAAGATAGTGTCTCCCTCCAGAGCAATGAGCAGGGTTTGCTTATTGTCCAGTACAGTAAAGATGTCTCTTTTTGGAGGAAAAGTTAGACAAGTTTACTTCCCAGTATAAAAGATTTGGGATTCTTATGTGTATGTTTCCGCTCCTATAGTGCATGTTGCTTCATACACATATCATTTCCTCTTCTTGATGTCACACCATGGGAACTGAGGCTTGGGGAGCTGGCACAAATGATGATACTCTGGTTATTGCTAGGAGCAATAAACTATCTTTCATCTCTGACCCAGGAGTCTCATGTGTTCTAACAGCATCCATTCGACTGTGGGAAGCTAAGTATTAGTTTGGAGGTAGGTTAAAATTTCAGACCCTTTGCAGTTCTTAGCAACCTATGCATGCTTTTTGCACTGAAGTGTACCATCTCAGGAAAGCTTAAAAAATTGAAATATGTTGCCAACTATATTGGACAAGGAAAACAAACAAATAAGCAAAATCTAACCAAAAGCACAACCTCTGCAGTCTGCAGAACAAAGTTACTTTTAGGAGATAAAATGCCACCATCTTGCATTGGGGAACATGATAGTGGGAAAGAGCATACATGATGGCTAGGTAGCAGACCAAAGTAATTATATGGGCCAGAAAAAAATACAGAAATTGGAACACAATAGAATATTAACACATGAAAAGTTTAAAACTAAGAAGTTGACTCAGGAAGGTTAAAAAAAAAAAGTCTTATGCTGCTGTTGATTCTTCTGCAGTCTCTGCAAGGGCTCACAAAATGTCACTGAGCGGTTATTTCTGAGAAGGTAAATGGGGTGGAAGACAGTTCTACTTTGTATATTTTGAACTTTACACCATCTGCAAGTATTACTTAATCAAATAATACATGTATAAAATGTAATTTAAACAGCTTTCGATGATTTTTAGGTAACAAAGCGTGATTTGTTTTTAGATTAAAAGAATTACCTATGCAGCTGGGGTTTTACCTTTTAAAAGATTTAGTGAGAAAACTGTTCTCTTTAGGATTGTTAGCAGAGTGGTTTTATGGAGGCAAAAATGTTTTTACCTTTGGAACTCACGACTTTTGTAAAGAAAATTGTTCAGAATAAATAGGCTCTTTCATTCCAAGTCTATAAGATAGGAAACAACCACCTGATGCTTGGGGATAGAGGTCTGAGGTTACTTCACATCTGAGAATGCATGTATTGTGTTCTCTTTAGTAATGTCAACTAGATGTACATATTTTACTTCTAAAAACATCTAGTTTTACTTTTAAAACTAGAAAGAGTCTTCTTACTAGGTATTCAACCTGGACTATTAATGTCCTCTATTTGCATTTGTTAAGGATTGAATAACTAAGAACTTGAGATGGTCTGTCAGGAGCAAAGAGCTTACTTTTACGTTGTGTTCCTGGGAAGTCAAGGAGGCACAGGCCCCTTAGAGCAATTGCATGAGAGGACGATTCTGGGCAGTGTGTGGCTCATGCTTGAACTTCTGTGGCCCAGCACCGAGAAGAAAACTGCAATAGCAATAGCAAAGAAGGCATTGGTCTGGAAGGCTCTGACTGTGATGGGCAGGAACTGCATGGGGAATTGCACTGGCTGAGCAGGCTCAGTTATAAATGGGGGTTTTACTCTTTAGGTTAAGTAAACCATGCTGGAGGTCCTTGGGAATGTCTCAGCAGAAGAGCCCTGGGTTGAGGATAGGACCTCTTGCAATTGCAGGATGGAGTTTGGAATTATGCTAGTAGTGAAAAGAACTGTTTTGTTACTCTAAAATGTTGAAATGAAACATTTTGATTATTTAGTTATTAAGCATCTTTCATTTTGTTTAAAGATGGTCATCCTTTAGTAATTTGATTATTTGAGATCTTGATAGAGACTCTAGCTTGGTTCTAAGTGGGATTTGAATACGACTAGAATGAAATTGTAGTTGGGGCTCACTAGATACCTACTTGCAGAAGGCTTGAAGGATCTTATTAATATTTGGAGGAAAAGGAGCCAGTTTGCTGAAAACATCCAGTGGAAAAACTTGGTCATCAGTCAGGAGGAAATAGTCTGAATAGAATATAGTTGCTATTGGATTCACATGTAATTCAGAAAGGTGTGAGAAACATAGAAAGGGCTGTCTCAGGGAAAGCCTTGGAAAACACTGAGGCTGCCCCTAGGCGTGCTTTGGGATCCTGCAAACAGAGGCAAACAGTAAGGAGAGACTGTTTTTCTCCCACATTGCCATAGACCCCTGAGAAAGCCAGACAGTCCTGCTATAAGCCTCCTCAGTATGTTGGACTCCTTCCTCAAGTTGCTCACTTTCAATGTGAAGTCCCACTGAGTACACTTTCGGGGTAGAGAGCCTACGTCACTTGCATGTATCTGAGCTGCAAGGGCGGATGAGTTTTCTGGTCCTACCTTGAAGACGCAGAGCTCTTAAATATAAACATTTGCCAAACAAAATAAAGAGAAAAGCATCAGTCAGAAATGTAGAAATGTCCACTACAATATGTACCTCCAAAGTTAAGCTATGAAAGTTGGAGATTCTTATTTAAATATGCAAATAGAAACAGCTTTGAAGATGCTTTAGTGATATCTACATGTTACTTTAGATGTCAGTAATCACCTGGACCAGGCGCCTTGCATTCAAAGTGGTATCCAAGTATTACTGGGGTTGTGTGGGAAATGTTGGTTAGCTTTAAGAAATGGAAAGCTGATGCCATAGGACTAAGAACCCTCCCGGGAGAGGAATTCGTTCTTGTGATATAAGTTTCTACTTAAAAAGGGGAATTTTGATGCAACATATTCATGCTTAGATTTATCCCCCAAGTTAGCCTTCTTTGGTCCCAGGTTTGAGTTCTGTGTAGAGCAAGGGAAGGGAAACAGAAAATACTTTTCATTTAAATTTTTCTTAGACCTCAAGAGAGCAAACAGTTTACTCTCAGGCCCCTCCAAGAAGATACACACAGTGGGAAGAGGCGTCTCCTCGGTACCAAATGCACCACCGCCCTTCACTGCTGGAGGAGAAGTAGAGTCCAGTAGAGAGATGGGGAGGGGCAGGGCACAGTGGGCTATGTGGGGCTCATGGGGCCACTTGGCAGGACACCCATGCAGCATCCTAGAAATCCTCAAGGGAGAGTTTTAAGAAATCCATGTAAAAGTAAGTAAAATCGGGGCAATTACTTCTTAGGTGACCTGGAACCTGGAGAAAACATATTTCATTTTTTTTATTGTTAAATTTATTAGGGTGACATTGGTTAGTAAAATTTACATAGGTTTCAGGTATACAATTCTACAGTATATATTTCATTTGTGATCCATCGTTATATTATTGAGGTAGTGCTGTGGCTAAAGAGAACTATTTCCATATTCACAGAGGGACTGCACTGATGGAATTCAAATATCTGAAAAAGGTTTTCATTTTAATTGGCACCTTACCATGTATTTTAAACAAACACTTAGAGATTCATGTATATTAGTAATGGGTGCATATTAACATAAATTAATTGATTTTATAGAGGGAAAGTATAAATCTTTTAGACCTTAATAAAATGTATGATATAAAGGAAACTACTTTTAATCTTTAAATTAAATTACTGCTATATTGCAATATTTCAATGGTCCCTAGTGAGAGATTTGCCAATATTCTTGAAATTCACTTTATTGAAAAAAATTCCTTTGTTATAAAACTTGAATGTTTTCAGGATGCCAAAAGAATTTTCAAATACAAGTTGTCCAAGGAACATTAGGTCTCCTATTGCTTGAATCAATGGGAAAAAAACTAAATGGTTTAAAAAAAAAAAGGTTTGAAGGAACCAAAAAGGTAATTTTTATTTTAATCTGGTAGTCAATTTGAATGATGAACAAGTGTTATGAAATGTATATGAAATGTGTAGTTGACTTTATTTTCACATTAAATCACAAAATAGAAGAAAATTCTCTGTCATTTAAATTTTCCACTATAAAGTTTATACTTTTACCAGAGCTGAAAACTGTAATAAATTTTGTTCTGTAATAAATTTTTCCATCATAGAAAGGACAAAACAAAACATCAATGCAATTAAAATCTTAAAAAGAGTAGAATTTATTTCTACTAATTTATTTCTAACTGTTTGAACTTTCAAAATTCCTTATTCATGAAACTTACATTTTTTAAGGCTAAAGAAAATTATATTAGTAAAAAACAAAAGGCTAAAATGTGCAAGCTTTCTGCTGTGTCCTTAGTAAAGGAAGCTTTCTCCTTTAACTCCTTTCTCTTTTGTGTTTGATCAAAGTAGTCAGGGTCAAGTGTACAGACCTGTTACATGAGATACACATCTGGGGAGGAGAGGTCAGAGAAAGATACAGTGAACTGAGGCGCAGAAGCCTTCTGGACTGAAGCCCAACAGGGCCGATTTACTTGGAAAAAAAGAAAGCCTACAAGCTCCTTCAATTCAGGCTCAGAAATATAATCTGCCTGGTGATGTAGCTGCTTTATAAAAGGAGCTTTTTTTCTGGGCCTTCATTGTTGTCCACCTAATAAGTTATTTCTAGTACAAATGCTATCCTCATGAAAACACAAAATACTTTATGAAGCCATTTGGTTTAAAAAAAAAAAAAAATATATATATATATATATATATATATATATATATATATTCCTAAAATAGTATAGTATTACTATGAATATATACTATTATATATCACAGATAATATGTATGTACATATATTATACAAATATACTTATATATTTGATTTTCTATAGCTCATAATTTGAATTTCACCGTAACACATTGTTTTTTTCAAAATTTAATACATGGGAAAACCTCAACTGACTATAATGGCTCTTAAAGAAAAGTTAGTATTTAGAGACTATATTAGTGTAAAAATGCTGACTTTCAGGTTAAGATGATCCGTCACAGGGAAAGTGCTGTTTGTTGTAAAATAAGTCAGAAGTCAGAGGCCCAGCTCGGGTTTGAATTTTGTCCCAGAGTTACCAGTGAGTACCTTGCTGGAATGGTGAATTAGGCAGCTGCCCTGGGACCATGTTTTCTGGGACTGTGGCTAGCAGACAAATCAGTGGTAATCATGGAGGAACTTCCTGGTTCAACTCACTTACCTCACTACACACACCCCACCATCAAGCAGAAGGAAAAAGAGCAGTTATACACCTTTGGGCCTCTATTACATTGTGCTCTGTAACACAATTTCTTCAGTAAGGCTTCATTTGACTTTTTAAAACTGACTTTCTAAAGAAGTTTATGTTGTGATGGGTATAAAATATTCCCTTTTCCTTTGATGTTTGCCTGCATTCCCTGTTTTGATAGTTAAGAAACTTAGGAAATATTTTGATATTTAAGAAATACTTAATAAATTTCTCTTCTGATAGATTGTATTACTAGTCAGCAATTTTTTATTTTCTTCCCCATACTTGCTGTGTTCATTCTGAGTATAATACAATTTCCAGACCTAACGAAGTTGGGCTTGATCATGTGTTTTACTTTGGCTAGTGAAAAATGGGAAGAAATGACTACTGAAGAAACATTGTATGTTTCTCTTACTCTCTTGGACTCTGTCATCTACCTGAAGATGGGCATGCATGGGGTAGCTGCTGGCCCTGGGATAAAGGATACGTAGAATAGAAGTAAATCTGCCCTACAGCTTGAAGCAGAGCTTCCTAGCCAATTTGTAAACCTGTGAGTATAAATAAATAAAAGTTTTACGTTGTAAGCCACTGAGATTTTAGGGATGTTTGTTATATAACTGTATTGCAGGAGAATCTGAATAATATACCCCTAACTTTATATTTTTCAAAATTTGAAATCTACAGAAAATGAAAGAAGAGTGAATATCTGTATATATTTCATTTACCGGTAAATTCAACAGTTGTTAACATTTTGCTATTTTTGTTTTCTCTTTCTCTCTCTCTCTCTCTCTCTCTCTATATATATATATATAATCCTGATACTTTACTAAAGCTAAATATTTTAGTTTACAACTGTAAGAATAAGACCATTCTTTTAGTCAACTGAATATGAAATAAGTTACACATAATTAAAAATTCTATTAATTTTATTTAAAGGAAATGCATAAAAATGACCCAAACAAAGTAATCTAATACTATTGCCTTAGTTAACTCAGGCTGCTATAAATAAATACCGTAGACCAAGTGGCTGAAACAAAAAATTGTATTTTTCCTAGTTCTGGAGGACAGTAGCTCAAGATCTGGATGCCAGTATATGGATGGATTCTGGTAAGAGCTCTTTTTCCGGCTTTCAGACAGCTGTGCTCTTGTTGTACCTTCACGTGACAGAGAGAAAGAGAGAGCTGTTTGGTGTCCATTTTTATAAGGGCACTAATCTTCCTACAAAGACCCCACACTAATGACCTCATCTAAACCTAATTACTTCCCAAAGGCCACATCTCCAAATTTCATCACATTGAGGATTAGGGTTTCAATATATGAATTGTGGGGAGAGGGCACAATTCACTTCACAATAAATGGTGAAATACTGTAGAGATATGGTGCATGAAATACAACCACAGCTAGTCCATAGTGAGTCAAGACTGTCAAACAGCTTCTTGGAAAACCTTATTTTTGATTTTATTAAATGTAAGTAAAGATAATGATTTATAAGTGCAGCTACATATGTTTTATCAGCATTACTTAGGCAATGAGATGTTTTAAGCTATCTAAGTTTGGTGGTACATAAATCCATCCGGTGCCAGCATGCCAGAGAGTGTAAAGAATTATAGGTTGGCATGAAGTCCTAGTACAACTCAGCATAATGTGTGATGCCTGCTGAACACTTTCAAATGAATTAATGACAATTTCTGTCGGCCACACTCCTTTAAACTTCATGCTCAAGGTTGTTTCTTGTACTTCAGCAATAAAGTCCTGCCTAAGTGCCCAGAAAGGAAGAAGGATAAAAATCACAGACACATGCGGATCAGAGACGGAAAGCAGTATAAAGCAGGCTTATGAGCTGGGCTTTGACATCGGATTGGCCTGGGTTTAAATGCTGGGCCTGCTTCTTCATGGCTGACTCTCTTGGGAAAGAGGCTTATCTTCTTTGTGCTCAGTTTTGTCAACTATAAAATGAAGATGATAGTACCTAACTCACAAGTAAATTTGCTAGTCAATTATTAATTATATACAAAAATATACAAGGGCTGTCCAGAAAATATCCAGTTGTCAGTACAATTATTACTGCATTAATATTACAACTTTCTTTGTAAACTTCCAGTTCACAGTGTGCCTGGGTCTTTGTTAATTTAGCTCTCTTCCTCTCCTAAAGAGAAAGGCTTTTTCAGGGAGATTTGGTAAAAACAGGAAAACCAGACTGTCCGAGCAGCAGCCAATCACACTCCAGTGTGGGCAGCATGCATTAGGGAACCAGAACTCATCAGAGCACGTCCTGAGAGAGAGCAGTGACCGAAACAAAGGTGGATGGGAAAATCACAAGGGGGTAATATGTGTGTGTGTGTGTGTAAGAGGGAAGGTGACTCTTTGGGGGGTGGCAGCATACTTGGGAGAAAAGTGCTGTGTCCATGAGCCCTCATATTTAATAGTCAGAAGTCTGGATTGGAATTCAGATTTAATTGCACCCCAGCTCTGCTCTTGACCTATGAGAGTTAAGGTTTAAAGCTCTTTATACAGTGTCTTGTACATGGAAGTGGTCCATAAAGGGATATTTTAATACATTTTTAGAGACAAACAGTACCTTAGAGCCACCTAGTTTAGTAGTTCTCCAACTTGACTGTGAAAACCACCTAGAGTGTTAAAACATAGCTCCTGGCTCCCACATTCATAGATTCTGGCTCAGATGATCTGAGGTAGAAGCAAGAAAGCCACATTCATCTTTTCTCTTATGTGTTTCCTTTTTTATTTTTAAAAAATACTCTTATGTTTTAGGTGGTTTATGGCTTTCTTGAGCCCAGACCTTCAGATGCTATCATTTGGTACTTCTCCTTCCTGGAGCTATTCTAGAGAAACTATTTTATGTGCACAACAAAAAAGGTACATTAATATTTATTGCAACAATTTTTAGGGGTTAAAAAATGGAATATGTCTAAATAGTCTCTTGATTAGAGAAAAAAAAAGTGTAGTGTATTCACAGAATGGAATGCTATGCAACAATGAAAGAGATAGCTTCCAGAATGCCCATTACTTTACAATGAGAAATATAACCACATGGGTTGCTCTACTTGTACCAGCCTGACCAATTTTTAAATATATTTTTATTTATTTATTTTTATTTTTGACACAGAGAGAGAGAGAGAGAGATACAGAGACAGAGACAGAGAGAGAACTGAACTGCGGGAGCTCCCAGTTCAGCATATGGTTCCGCATGGGCCGAGGCTGGGATTCGATCCCTGGTCACCAGCGCTGCAAAGTGAGTGCTCAACCCAATGAGCCATCCCAGCTTCCCCTGGACCAATTTTTAAGTGTTGTGCTCAGCACATCTCTGAGAGAGATGTATGTTCTGGTGTGTAGAAATCTCCAAGATATATTACTTAGTGAATGCAAGGTAGAGCAAGATGTACAATGTGGAACTATTTACTGAACATAAAACAAATATCTATTTTTATGGGTAGACATATGAATGTAGACATATAATATAAATTCTTTAAAAAGTTTGGAAGGATTCACTGCTCGCTTTGGGGCAGCAGGAGTAGGAGACAGTAATTGGGGTATTGTCCCCTGTATGTTTTATGCATTTACAGGAAAAATATACAAGGGCTGCAAGAAAACATCCAGCCATTGTTAATATAATAATTGTTACACAGCCAGATACTTTCTGGACAGCCCTTGTACTTATATATTACTTGTGTAGTTAAATATCAATGCAAAAAGACCTAGCCCAATTTCTCTGTTTTGTAATTGAGAAAACTGACGTTTGCTTGCCATAGATCTCAGATAGCATGATAAACTCAGATAGACTTCAGTGCACTTGATCGCTTGCTCCAAGGTAGTAGCTTTCTTCATCATGCCCAGTTGAACTAGTCAGGCATTTTATTTTATTTATTTATTTATTTTTTATCTTTTTATATTTATAGAGAGTAATTATTTTATCTTCAGTGCATATTTATTTCTATTTTACTTTTGACAGATAGAGAGAGAGACAGAGACAGAGACAGCTAGAGAACCGAACTGTGGGAACTCCCCAGCTCAGCATGTGGGTCCGCCTGGGCCGGAGCCGGGATTCGATCCTCGGTCCTCGGGGCCTCAAAGCGAGCGCTCAACCCGCTGAGCCGTCCCGGCTTTCCCCTCGTCAGGCATTTTAGATGAAGATACAGTAGCCATAGACATACAGTGGTCCTCCCTTATTTGTAGTTTTGTGTTCCATGGTTTCAGTTACCCATGGTCAATTGTGGTCCAAAAA
>PVKE010020236.1:0-20000 GCA_004027555.1 Craseonycteris thonglongyai
TGCTACACTAGACTCCTCCTCAGTCATAAACTTCGATACACTATCCATAACCTAAGTGTATCATGGCACAGGACACACAGGAGGTACTCAAAGATTTTTGGAATGAATTCATTTACTCTTTTCACACTATCTGTTTTTGTGCAGAATGTAAGAGATGAATCATGGCGGCAGTACTAACCAAAGTTTGACAAGGACAGAGGACAGGCGTAGGGGTGTGTGTGTGTGTGTGTGTGTGTGTGTGTGTGTGTGTGTATGTGTGTGTGTGTGTGTGTGTTGGGGTAGGGTGAGGCTGGGAAAGGAGGCACCAAACAATCTCCTACTCTACTTAAGGCTTCATGTGAACAAAAATTAAGACTTCAGAATTACAATTCCTAACAACTATTGTTCTGCTCGTATTATTTCACCGCCTCAGACTCACCTAATTTTTTTGATTCCTTCTTTCCCTCATTCTAATTTCTCAATTATTTTTTTATTATTTGCTTGTGCTATGGTAGTGAAATTGCATAGTTTATTCATAAATATTCACATAAAGCCTATTCTGTTGTAATTTGGGTTTTGTTTTTTGCTTTGCTTCTCCCTCAGTGCCGAAAAATAAGGTTCAGTATATAGAGCAAGAGGAAACTTTCAGGATAACAAATTTCAACTTGTTTGGTTTAGATCTTGTAGAAATACTTGGAGAGAGAACAGACTTGAACTTTTCACTTAAAAAGACAAACTTTAATGAATGCCGGGTTCCCAAACCCATGCTATTTCTCATGCCTTTTCTAGACATAAAATGCTTCTCCCTTTAGCTCTTCCCATCAAAATCCTAGGCATTCTTGAAGCAACAGCTCACATGCCTCTGCCATAAGCCTTCCCAGGCTGTCAGCAGGAACAAATCTCTCCCTCTCTAGTACTCACACAGCCTTTTTATCGACCCCCTCAGTGCCTCAGTCCCATCTCCCATAAAATGGGAATAACAATAATACCCGTTGCATGATAAATCTTTTGCATTATAAGCTCTCATGCTTGATCTGTGCATCCCTGTTCTGAGGGACACAGACTGGTATCAAGAATAAGGCAGGCATTTAATCAATGACTTAACACAATACAACCAGAGAATTACACGTAGCCAGAACAGACCCACAGTTATAAGTAGCAAGGTGTGCCCCTACCCTCAATGGAGACCAGCAGAACTCTCAGCTGGAAATTATAAAAGTATGGTCTGAGCCCCACCTCAGCCTCTAACTAGCTGCTTGCCATTAGGAAACTCATGCCACCTCTCTGAACCTCCAGGGCCTCATCCACAAGATACAGCAGTTTGAGCCGGGTGACCTCCCAGCCCAGTCAGGCTCTGACACAACAGAACTCCCCGATGACCGAAATGCACACGTGTTTCCTTCCCAAGAGACAGTCCGTCTTGCCCGTCAGAAAACAGCCAGCAGCCCAGAGAGAACACTTGGTGCCCAGGTCCCACGTTGACATTTAGGTAAATTACAGATGAAAATCTCTCATGCCCAGATGAAAATAATTTGGTCCTTCCCCAAGCCTATTTTCCCATCACCAACATATTTACAATCACTGTTTCCATTTTTTCCTCTTAGACGTCATGGGGGCATCCTTTAACAAATACAATATGCACCCAAATGCAGCCGGCTCGGGAGCGCTCAGAGGCACTCATTAGAGAGTGGGGGCTGTGTGTGTGGGAGCTCCCTCTGCACACAAAGAGCAGCAGCTGGATGGACAGCCTGCCCAGGGGTAAGCACAGGGCCCTCTGCCAAAGGCTGTTCCTTTCATTCACCTAAACGCTGACCTTGAAAAATTGCCCTTTATGGGATGTGATGAGGTGTGAATTCAATCTCCATCCTCACTTGGGTCCTGTCATTTTCTGCGCAGTGATTGCCAGTTGTGCCAGACGACATCCACTGGACCAGCAGAGGGTCGGTGAGATTGACAAGGTCCTCTGGGGAAGGCTGACATCAAAAGACCCCGCAAACTCATTTCAGTCATGGGCCTCTCTCTCTCACCATGTTTTTTTTCCTGGCCACAATCAAACCAGCAAAGGTTGGTACTGGTTCAGGGACATCAACCATGCGGCTTAACTACACCCTCTTTGATTGTTGTGCAAAAGGGGTACGCATCTGAAATGAGGTTTTGGAAGGTTCTCGGCTTCTGCCTTTTCCTTCGTAAGTTCTTGGGCTCCTGACCCAAACCAACTCACTGCAAACCTATTCTGAATGTTCCAAAGGGTGAGAGAAGGGAGCACGCATTCTGCAATTTTTCCTGTGCTCAGAGAATCAAATGCAGTTGATTTAACTTCATCAAATCACTGACAACAGGCACTGATACAGAGGATGGAAAATATGCAAGGCCAGAGAACAGCCAAAATCCTACGGTTTGTATCAGTATTAAAGCCAGATGTTCCACCGACTATTCAGATTTGATAAAATCCACTAACAATAAAGGTTTCTGCTGGGATCGGTGGGCCCCCGGGTCCATCAGCAGTGTGTGGTTCATGAGGCTGGACAGCAGGCCGATGGGCAGCATTTAAGGCCACACCAGGGCTTCTGTGAACGCGAAACTGGTCCTCCTTTGTCTGTGGGATTCTATAGGTTGTTGTGGCTTGAACGGGTCTGTTTATGCTACACTTGCTATGGCAACGTTTATCTGATATGGACAAAAGGCATTCTCATTCTTGAATTAATAACACTTGAGTCAAGCCTATGATTCAACAAGAGGTATTCAAACAGTTTAACTAAAGGCAATGTTTTCTCTGAAGCCAATTAATACAACAAGCCTTTGGATGAAGTGATCCAAACGTGCAGTGAGCAAGTGTGACTGTGTTCTGTAAACCATCAAGCTATCTCCGCAGTGAATGAATGGAGAGGAAAAAGATAAAGGCGCATCCTGTTGGCATGAACCTTGAGTCAGAGCCCAGGCAATTCCATGTTTTAAAGGGGACCTGCAGAGGTGGCTTTTGCTCAGTCTGACAACGTGGTTGACCCCGTTCTAAGTGTGAGAGGGTCCTGAATACAGTGTGACGGCGAGTTCACCTTCCAACCTTCCTCTCACCCCCCTGGATGACTACAGGCTAGAGTTGGCCCAACCCTTTCCGTACCTGCCCCTCATCTGAGCCCCCACCAGGCTCCAGAGACATGATTTCACAGCAGATCTTTTCTGGGAAGCAGATGTAGCGCCAGGGGCTCAGGTAAATGCTTTCCCTCCTTCCCCCTGCAGCTCCCAAACAGAGGTTTCCTTTTCTTTCCTCCATTGAAAAATTGCCAAAACCGCTCCTTACTGTACAGCTAACCCAAAAACAGGCAAAGGAGAATGATGTTAATTTAAACTTCTGCCTTATTAAGTAACAAAACCCAGAAATAATGTGATCAAAGCCAAAAGACACAAACTTCTGCCATCTTTCTTGAGATAAAAGGAGTAAAACACCCATTAAATGAAGGAGCCTTGGACACTTAATAAAAATAGCTAATTAAGTGTTGGAGTAACTTAGCATTTTGCCTCATGAGCCCTGCAATACTCAAGACTAGCCTGTATCCCCTCCAACCTCACTCTTTCCTGCTGTGACTCAGGCCACCCCATAACTCTTTTTTTGTTCCCTTCACTATGTCCCAGGGACTGTAGTATATACTGAGAGAACTGAGTGAGCCGTAGACCTGGACCATTACTCTCGAGTAACTTCTACCAGTGGTAGTGGGGTTCGTGAGCAGGACAGCTCAAGCAGGTGCCAAGTGCTTAGGTAAAAAGAAACCAACATCCAGGGAATGAATGGGAGTGGGGTAGGATAGGAGCTCCTTGTTGGTCATTCTTCAGAAACATGAGGATTTTCCCCTTGGGATGGACCCTTCTCTTGGTTGTACTGGTGTGAGTGAATACTATGTGTCATAGTAACACAAGTTCTTGTCTGTTTTTCTTTTCTTTTTTTTCCCTACATATACTCTACAAATACTTTTGAACCCGGATCATATGCCAAATATGTAAAATATGAAAAAGGCCCAGTGTCCACGCAAGGAGAGGCCTCCGTCTGGTTAGGAAGGCAGATTCACACATCAGGGACTCTGATAGGTATGAGGGCTGTGGTTCCCTCATCTGAGATGCAAGTTTAAAATTCAGGTGCTTAGAATCTACCCCAGATCCACCACATGAGGGTCTCTAGAGCAGGAAGGGTGCCAGAACATTAGCATTTTATTCAACTGACCCCCTCCCTCAGATAAATCCGAAAGTATAACAAAGGTTGAGAACAACTAGTATCAAGGCATGAACACTGGACTTTTGTCACTAAAGCTCCTAGGGCAGGCCCACCGCTGTACTTGGCTTGAGATTCTAACCTAGGCCCAGGAGCGACTCAATCGATGGAAAGCAATAATGAGAGAAGATACAAGTTCAAGTCAGAATAAATTTTGTCCAGGTTCCTGTATAAGGGAGGAAAGAATATCTTCTCTGATGAGTGTTATACAAGGGGGGACAAAAAATAAAATAAAATAAACACGGAATTCTCTTTCTTTGATGTGGGGGATTGTGCACTCAGAATTTGTTCCTCTGGGTCAAATGGTCCACCAAAGGTTTTATCTGGAATTTTTGAGAAGGTTGCATCACAATTAGTGGAAGAAGTGTCCTAACTTGTAGCAAACATATGACTGGTTCTTCTACCATGACAATGCACCTGCCCACACCGCTCTAACTGTTCAGCAGTTTCTGACCAAAAACAGCACAACCCTGGTACTCCAACTTCCCTATTCACCTGATCTTGCCTCTAGTGACTTACTTTTGTTTCCTGGATGAAAAAAGTCCTCAAAGGGAAACATTTTGCCCATGTGGAAGAGGTGAAACAAAAAAATAGCAGAAGTACTAAAAGGCATCAGAGAAATATTTGATAGAAAAGCATTTTTACTTCTAATTTTCCTTTCTAGTCAATAATACTAATGATCGGATGTTTTACTTTCTTTTTGCCTCCAGCCATGTTGATGAGAAAGAATAGATAAGACTTGTCACTGGGAAGCTGACCATAAACACATTGTTAGTCAGGAAATCCCAGAAACATGGGACTATGTAAACTTTCCAAGGTCATCTAGTCTGACCCTCCTTTCTTTTACATCAGAAACCTAGAGCCCAGAGAAGAAACATAATTTGCTGAAGGTCAGAGCCAGCTAGTGCCAGAGCCGAGGCAAAACTCCAGTGAAAGGGCAAATGTTCAAATCTTTCCTCTGGAGCTCTTGGTATTGCATGCAAGTGCCACAGGGATGGTGAAGGAGACAGAGAACAGGGAGCGGAGGCATCCACGCAACTGGAGGAAGTCTGCTTTCTATCTTTTTTGTACAGTTAAACATCCTCAGTATGAGTTCACTTGAAAAAACAATTTTATTATTAGAGATCGTTGAAGAGCACAGCCCTATACCATTCTGTAGATTTCATCACGGGTTGTATTGTTTATTTCCTTCCCACCACTTAACTTATTGTAACCATTATCAGAAAACAATAAAACAATTCTGGATATGGTGCTTAGAGCCTAGTGTTTGCATTCTATCTTCCCATCCAAACGTCCTTCTTCCTTGTACGTAATAAGATTAAAAACATCATGAAACTTCCACTGAAAAACTACAACAAATGAATACAATGAGACCACATAGGCTTAGGATTCTAGTGCTCAAGGGAAAACCAAAGAAAGTAGAATATACTAGTTACCCCACCCCTGTTCCCCTCCCCTGCATCACCCCATCCACAATTTTACTGGCAGTCAACCATGTCTGAAAATATTAAGTAGAAAATTCCAAAACTAAACAATCCATGTTTTAAATTGCACACCATTCTTGGTGGCATGATAAAATCTCGCACAGTCCTATTCCCTCCCACCTGGGGTGTGAATCATCCTTTTGTCCAACATATTCACACTGCATACAATACCCACCTGTTAGACATTTAGTAGCCATTTCAGTTATCAGATCGGTTGTCAGAGAAAAATAGAGACACCACATTCACATAACTTTTATTACAGTATATTGTTATAATTGTTCTATTTTATTATTAGTTGTTGTTAATCTCTTGCTATGTCTAATTTATACATTAAATTTTATCATAGGTATATGTGCATAGGACAAAACAACAAAGTTTTGGTACCATCATTGTTTCAGGCAGCCACTGGGGGTCTTAGAACATTGACAAGTGGGGACTACTCTACACATCTTCACAAATGTATTTTTATAGATTGGAATATGGTTAATTCGCTCTTCATTATTAAAAACTTAAATCTACTTACAATTAAAAGATTAGCTTTTCCAGTTTCCCCTTATAAATTTTTTTAAAGATTTATTTTAATGTTTGAGAGCAGGTGAGAGAGAGAGAAGGGGAGAGGGCCCAGAGCAGTCTGCACAGTTGTGCATTATTAGTTGTGTTATGGCTCCATTCCACACAGGTGGATGTGGGCCCACGCAGGGCAGGAACCGAGTTGGGGGCCTACCTCATGGGAGGTGAGAACCCTCACCTCTGTGTCATTGCAGTGGTTACCAGTTGAACTGCATCAGGATATGTGGTTTGCAGGGGCAGGGGCCGGAATTTGGTCCCCGGACTTCATGGTTGCAAGGCAAACACTCAACTGCTGAGCTATCACCCTGGCATCCTTTAAAACAAAATATTTTATTGTTTGAGAGAAGAGTGAGAGAGAGGAGGGGGGGAAGGCCCAGAGCAGCCTCCATAGCTATATATCATTAGTTGTGACAGCCCTTATAAATTTTTAATCAAAGGATCAGTAAGAAAAAATTAGCTAAGATTAAAGGTAGATATAGCAAAGACTGGTACTTGCCTACCAAATAGTCATCCTATCCTTAAAAACAAACACTAAGTTTATTAAAGGAAGAAATGAGCCCATTTCAATATGTATGCAACCTCCCTTGCAGTGAAGGAATATTATGTGAGAGCATTATGGTTGACAGATATGAATAGAAATGTTAATAACAGAGAGAGACTTTCAGAAAATACCTTAAAACAAGGCTTCACACACCTATTTTGCCCTTTACTGAACATGGACGTGATGGCTGGGATTCCAGGAGTCGTCTTGAGAGCATGAGGACAAGTGTTACACCCTACAGATGGTGGAGCTCAAAGCTAGAAGGGCCCTAAGTCTTTGGCATCACAGACCTGCCATGACAGCCTCAATGCCTGTCTCCAAATGTATTTTACACGAGAAAAACATAAAGCCCTCATATCTTTCTAGTTCCTTCTGCTGTTTTGCTCTTTCATTTCTGTTACTAGCAACCAAGCAATTCATAGCTTATAGAGTAGACAGTAGAAAAGCCAAAGTACTATAAATGAAGCTAAGCTTAAGAGCGTTTCCTATGTCACGGGAAGTCATTATCCACCAGGAATCTGCCCAAGAAAGGTGAGATTTGTTCAGGTGAAATTTCCTGACTTTTTTATGTTTTCCAGATCTGAAAGTTTTGGAAAGTGTATATGAACAGTAAAGTACTTGGGCAGTTATCCAAAGAGAATCGTTTCATGTTTGCCCAGCCCTGTGCAATGAACAGCGTTGGATATAAATTGTCAACAATTCTATATTCTTAAGTGTCAACTCAATAAAAGAAAGCTCAATTTCAAACTATTTTCAAGAGGGGCTTATTGTATATGGAAAGGCCATTTAGGACACACAACTAACTCTGAGATCATTTTAAGACTCGCCATATGATGGTAACATTAAATGACATCCATTCCTACCACCTCCTCGCTGAGCCTTTGTATCAGCTCTTAGGCAACATAGACTAAAAAGCATAAAACCACTGGGTCTCCATTAGGGCTCCCCAAAGCCACGTGCAAGCATAGGAAGCGAGCCCTGAACACATTTGTGTATGTGTCAGGTATAGAAAACAGCAAACTCAGAGCATGTCTTTTGAAGTCCTGAAGTTGACTAATGAGCTGGGTGCAGAGTGGCACTGGAAGTGTTTTCCTCTGGCTTTTCCAAGACAGAGGCACGCAGCCAGGCTCAGGAAACCCACTTTGCAAGGCCCTGGGCAAAAAGAAGCCATCAAATGGGATCCTGAAGGCACTCAAACAAAACCATCAACAGACACAGTGGCAAGTTGGAGTGCCAAGAGCGTGGTTATCCAATGCTGGAAGCAGCCGACCTTGCAGAGCCTCAGTAGAGACCCCAAATAGGAACAATCTGGACCTGTGCCCTCTTCATCAGTAGTGACCAATGACGCTGGTGGACACAGAAAAGACTGTGATTTACCTGGAAGCACTGATCATGTTCACAGGTAGGCCACACTCTTTCCTTATACAATGCCATATAGAGACATAATATATCCTATTAGTTAACCAAGGAAAGTGAGGCTTAAGAAGATTAAATAAGTTGGCCACCATCACCCGGCTCACGAATGACAGAGCCAATACTGACGCTTGAGGCTGGCTGCCTCCAACACCCATATTCATAGCTCCTGGGCCATGGCAGCGGAAAGGATGACCTTCCCACGGTTGGTGGCCAAATGCCCTTGTGGCAGAGTCACCACTAAAGCAAGAGTCCTGCTGTTTGGATGAGAAGGTTGGTTTTCACCTTATGAGCAATGCTTCATCCCTTGAGCTTGTTGAAATACTGAAAATTGTTCATGGATTCCCTTATTCCCACCTTCATGAGCCTACAAAGAATGTAAAGGTCCTAACGTCACAAACAACGGACCTCAGGAAATTCACAGGTGGTAGGGGTGGGGTGGGGAGAGTCACTATCACAAGACAGACAAGCTTTGATGGTACACTGTGACAACCCATACCTTTATTTTTCTCGTTATGGCTTCCTCTACTCTCCAACTTCTGTGCTTCCCCATTTCCTGAGGCAAAAATTCCAAATTCAGAATATAGACATATTGCCCTAAGAAAATGCTAACACACCTTTATATACCTTGGCTGGAGTCTAAAATTATTTTCAAGATATCTTGCCACCTACTGTCCCCATGTACCTAATATATGTACTGAAGAAGTCACCAGACAACTCAGTCCTCCAGGAATACAAGGACATTGCCACACTCCACCACTTTGCGTCACTTTCTACTGCCACCCCAAATGTCCTTCCCCTATTCCCTATATGGCAAAATATTACCTATTATCAAAGGCCCAGCTCAAATATCACCTCCTTCTAGAAGCTTCCCTCAAGCCAGATGCCTTTATTTCACCCACTCATTCATTGCCCAAGTTGAATTGGCCCAAGAGGATTTATTCCTCTTTTTACATTAAGTCTAATACTGTAGAGTTGTTTATTCATTTTGCTTAAGTTTGTCTATGAGCCAAGTACAGTACTTTATTTATATATGGATCTCCAGAATCTTGCAAGTGCCCGATACAGTGAGCAATCAATAAAGACAGAATGCACGGATACATTGTTGTGATTATTTCAATTGAAGCCAAGTTGATAAAACCAGATTTTAACGTATTGTGATTTGGGTATTTTCCTGGGTTTGCTACATCTCACAGAATAAAATATTGTGCAAGAAGTCTTAATGGCAGAATTCTAGCACAAATCAAAAGGTACTTCTATATACTAAAAAAGAAAAAAATTGCATTCACATTCCTGCGTACAGGTTTTTCACTAGTTTTCTGTAAATGATTACAATTCCTATGAAATGTAGGGTCTTGGTTATGTGAAACCTTCATTAGCTATCTTGTTAGAGTTCTGAATGCTCACAAATCACCACTTCATTACGTCAAAAATGGGATTGTTTCTGAGCAAGAATTTTGTGCAAATTTTCATATTCCTGCCATACTCCAATATCTCTAATAATCAATATTTATTTATTTATTTTTAATTTACTAGAGTAACATTGGTTGGTAAAAATTGCATAGGTTCCAGGTATACAATTCTACAGTACTTTGTCTGTGTGTTACATTGTGTGCTCACCACCCACAGTCAATTCTCCTTCCATCACCATATATTTGATGCCCTCTCCCTACTCCACTACTCTCCTACCCACTGGAGCTGATGCTTTCCTAAGCACTTTCCATGTATTAACTCCCAAAGCCCCCAAAGATTCACCTGTAATAGTAAGATCATCCAATTCATTTACTTATGTTTATCACGTATAAATATGCACTCAAATATTTACATATTATGATATGATGTCTGAAGTTTCCGGCCAAATAATCCAGTCATGGGGAGTGTTGAAACAGAAAGGAATATCAACCAACACCTGTAGTCATAAATTGATACTGGTTATAACTGAGTGATGATACGTGTACCACTATCTAATTTTGCATATGTTTGAAAATTCCATTACAAAAAGTTCTTAAAACAAAAACCTTTAAACCATAATCATAACAACAATGTCATTAATAG
Organism: Craseonycteris thonglongyai; assembly: GCA_004027555.1. Taxonomy (NCBI): domain Eukaryota; kingdom Metazoa; phylum Chordata; class Mammalia; order Chiroptera; family Craseonycteridae; genus Craseonycteris; species Craseonycteris thonglongyai. Next base: position 10,304 of record PVKE010020236.1, read on the forward strand.
TAGTAACTCTGGCTGTTCTCTCTAATGTTGGTGCCCAACACTGAAGGTCTGTCTCGGCACCTTCTGCTTCTCTTACAGCATGCTTCACACTTGTTATTTTGTTTATTTGTTTCGAGCTTTACGTTCTGAAAAAAACAACAACAACAACAACTCTGTCTCATTTACTGAATGCTCGGCCTCTAGCACAATGCTTGTGCAGAGTGGAAGCTAAATTAATATTTGTCAAAGGCGGAAGGAGAGAGGGGGAGAGAAGAAAGAAAGCCATGCCTGTAGCATAGGAGTCACTTGACTTGTATTATCTCCTTTAATTCTAACCACCCCATGAGCAAGCTGCCAGTAGAGAAGGTAGGTCATCAGCTAAGAAGTCTTATAACAGAGCCAGGATTTGGAAATGACCTGGTCAACTGGCATTACAGAGAATGCAGGCCTGTGCTGCCCACAGCACGCCTGGCAACCTGGTGGGTGCAAAGGCTATTTCTGTTCTATGAGGGTGAGAACTGAATCATAACCCAACAAAATGCCAATGGGAAGCAGGCCTGGCACACTGGAATAAAATCTATGCTAAGCTCTCTATTATTGACGCTATTATATAATGAGCTCACTTGGAAAAACACCAAGGGATTGGCGCTCCCTACCATGTTCACCAGCACATCTAAAAAACCTGCCTGATGCTCAGACCATGTAGTAGGTAAACCACTGCCCCAAATTTCCTTCATTCTAATGAGTTTTTAAGATATAGTACAAGCATCATGGGTAGAAACAAATATAAATAATAATAATAATAATAATAATAATAATAATAATTGAACAAAGCAGAAATCCTAAGGACAGGGCAGTTACAATAAATTGGGTTCAGGCACACCTGGATTTAAATGCTGCTTCTACTCTTCAGAAACCATGAGGCATGGAAAAAATAGACTCAACTTCATTGAGCCTTAGTTTCATGAGCCATTCAGGTATGAATAATCGCAGCTTAAACACCTTATAATTAAAACTCCTTATTCTAAAATTCTCAAGGGCATGTGAGATACTTTTAGATGTGGATAATATTTATCTTACCTTTTTCTGTCCTCGTTGGTTTCAATGTACAGTTGACCCTTGAACAACACGGGCTTGAGCTGCTCGGGTGCCTATACGCGGGGATTTTTTGTTTGCTTGTTTTTTGCTAATTACAGTCAGCTGTTTGTATTCTCTGGGTTTTGCATCTGCAGATTCAACCGAACGCGGACAGAAAACAGTTTCATCTTCACATTCCCAACTGCAGATTCCCAATCACAGATTCCCAATGGTTGAATTGCAGATGCAAAGGACCAACTGTAGAGTCAAAAGTACATGTGGGTTTTCCAAGCCACCATGGGGGTCAGTGCCCCAAACCCCTCATTGTTCAAAGGTTGACTGTATAGTGTCCTTTTGTCCGGCCAGGGGAAAGTCTGTTGTAACCAGCAATCTACTCTCCTTTTAACACTTACCACTTTAACTTTCAAGTGTTTCTTGGTCTAGAGATGCCCTAGGGTGCTGCTCATCCATTTCATCTGTGGCCCACAAAAGGATCTCCTTCACAATAGAAATGTGTCTCCTTGTAACTTCCATCGCATAGGCCTGACCCTTCTAACCTAACACAAGTGGTCATGTCACTCTTCCATGTGAGACTTTCAATACTTGGCAGTGGTGGGTGGCCCAATCCTCCTAGATAACTCTTCCAGATAAAATATCAACAGGGTCATTAACCTCAGTTTCCCTTGAGACTGTGCCTACATGAAGTTTCACAGGAGCGCTTTAGAATAAAACATAGTGTTCTAAAACGTTGAGGCTGTCACAATCACAGCTTTGCAATTGGAGTAGAAACTCAGTGAACCATTAGTGTGCAGGCTTCTTGTTACACATGCGTGGAATGGCCCAGCATAGAGGCCTCATGGGAGACAAGTTGTCAATTATTATGTTGAAGCTTTCTGTTTGAGCTGATCAGTTCAGAGAAATGTAAGTATCACCGCAGAATGTTTCATCAACTTACCCTATGGTTAATATCTCCTTAATTACTCTCTGACCGTGGCTCCAGAAGGGAACCTAATGACCTTTCCTTTTTTCTTTTTGAAATTGGAAGGTCAGGCATATATAGCTTGAGGAAGAAGGCCATACCAAATTAGACTATGCTTGTTGGAATAAAGCTTGTATAAATTTTGAAGTAAATAGTTTTAAAGCATAACACGAATTAAGAAACATGAATAGTTATCATTGAGCTTCTAAGAGCATTTGAGATTCACCCAGGAAGAAAGAAAATAAAAACAGCTTCTCTACATAGAAGCTCTACCAGGCTCATGCTGGGTCTCAGTGCTTCTCAACTCTGATCACTAGATTATTCTGGGGAGCTTCTAAAACTAGCCAGGCCCGAGCCCCCATGAAATTCTAAAGGGTGGAGAAGCACTGGCATAAAGAAAATGGTAGGGGAAGCCGGGATGGCTCAGTGGGTTAAGCGCTCACTTTGCAGCGCCGGGGACCGAGGATCGAATCCCGGCCCCGGCCCGTGTGGAACCATATGCTGAACTGGGAGCTCCCCCAGTTCAGTTCTCTCTCTGTCTCTGTATATATCTCTCTCTCTCTTTCCTCTGTCAAAATAAATAAATAAATAAATAAATATTAAAAAAAAAAAAGAAAGAAAGAAAATGGTAGCCTGTGGAAGCTGAGGGTCATCAGGGGACCTGGGAAGCCTCACAGATGGCTACCAGCCTCAGCAGGGAGCGGCCTATTCTGCCCCTCAGATAAGACAGAAGGCCCCGTCCACTGAGCCTCTGGACTCCTCAGATAAAAGAAACACTTGTGGTCACAAGGGAGCAAGCCAGTCACTACTTGGTCTTGATCATTCCCTCTGCTTGTTGCTCCCTTATCTGTCTTTGGCTTCCAGATTTCCTCACGGGCAGCCTTAGGACTTAACACTAACACTGTAAGGTGACCAGAAGTCCTGCTTTGGGTGGGACAGTCCCAATTTTTTACAATTTGTCCCATGTCCCGCGGCGTTTTAAAAAAGTCCCAATTTTTGGAAAGAATGCACGACAAGCTAGGGAACGGCGGGAGACAGACCAAATTTTTAATCAAGAATCCCCTGCCCCCCGGTCAATGGTGTCCTGCTTTACCAATGTTAAAATCTGGTCACCTTAACTAACAGGGAGGGAAAGGCAGCTGTGGTAACAAGGCCTCCCTCCATCATAGCGCTCTTTAAGGACTCATCTTACCTATAGGTAGAGCGGACCAATAATAACGATCACACTGGTGATTTATGAAAGATTTGCCATATGGCTCCAAGCTAGAAGCTTTACATATTTCATTTCTTAAAAAGATATCATCTTCGCTCAGGAGCTGGGGATAGTACAACTCAAAGCGATTAGGCAACTTGACCAAAGCACACATGGCCAGGACCCAAAGCTATCTGCTCTGCCAGCCGTGTCTTTCTAGGCCATCCTGCTGGTCTTTAAACCATGCCCCCTGCGGAGTTTCTTTCCCCGCATCCTGAAGTTAATGAAAGTCAGCCCACAAACAAAAACCTCCGGGGAAGTGGGGAGAATGGGTCAGAGAGAGCCATGATAAGTCAGGCATGCCCACTTCAGTGTGTCCAAGGAGTTTGCTAATTCTCCGGCACGGACAGCGACAAGGAAAGGAGGAAGGGGTGGGAGCAGAGGGAGGGCTCAGCTGGGACACTGGTGAGACCCAGCAGCTGCATGGCTCCAACCACTGAGGAGAGAAGGGGCTGTCCCCAGAGGTCAAGTAAGGCCAAGGTAAGTGAGCACGTATAGACTTCACTTTGTTTTCTCCCCCTGAGGACCGGCTCCTTCTTTTGCTCCTGCCAAGTAAAACTCATTTAATTCTTATCAGATTTTACCAGATTAGGGGAAGGCCAGTAAGTCAAAGGCAGTGCGCTGAAGTCGGGTTTCACGGTATCAATGTCAGAAACCTGGTCAGGATGTTGGTGAGAAGTAGTGGGTAGAGAGCAGTGGAGGAATCTGTTACCGAGCCAACGAGGTTATAAGTAAGGGGGGCGGGGTGGAAACACGTCAGGTTTACTCTGTGGTGATCTGCCTTTCACTCTTTGTGACCAGAGATGGAGAAAAGGCCTTTGTCTCACTGCAGCAAAAGGTAGGGTCAGCTGCAGCAGATCAAGTGGAGTCAAAAAGTGAAAAGCCTGCCTTTCGGTGTGGACGTCCACGTTTGTTCCTGAGCTTGGGTTAGATCCTTCCTGTTCTCTGCTCTTCTCCAGGAAAACGGAGGTGGGTGCTCATGCCGGCAGAGCCAGGGCTGCCCCGCCTTGCACATAGTCAAACGCCAACTGCAGGAAGCAGTGGTCAGCCGGCCTTTCCCACAATACCCGGTTTGTGCAGCGGCGGGTCGAAGGGCTCTCAGGAGGCCAATACAAACAGAGCCGGGCACATTTTCCCAGGAGAACTCACATCCAGGTGGGTTTCTCAGCTTGGCTGCTGCCCACACCACCGGGGGCTGGTTTGCAAATCTTCCCCAAGGTAATCACAAGCCTCTTCCCTCAGCTGAAACGGCGTGTGAGGGTGATCTTGGGAGTCAGGGAAGGGGAAACCTTCCACACCTCCCTGTCCCCCGCCTCTGTTGAGCAACAAAAGAGACATGTGATACACTGTGCTGTGAAAACGATGCCTGAGGAAGGTGTGGTGGAGAAAGAAAGGCTAGAATATGGTGCTAATCAGATAGGAGTCTGAGATTTTTAAGAAGCCAAAGGCTACTTTTCATGCACTTTGCAATTCCACAGGACAAATCCTTCGGGGGCAGGGGATAGCTTCAGTCCTTAGAGCTATCCATAAATTCAGGCAGAGAAATGGGGAGAGAAGAATGATATCCAAGAACTGATCGCAGCCACTACCTGTTTCTGGTCCTTCTGTTATGTATCAGGCACCGTGACGGGTGATGTTCCAGCATGATCTCACTTAATGGCCCACAACAACCACTTATGGTGGATCTGATTGTTTCCACCCTGCAGATGAGGTGCTAAGGCCTCAAGAGTTTTAGCAATTCACATCAAAAGTGTGGCTCTCTGTTGGGCCCTTGTCATACCTGGTCTGGTTCATTTCTATTGATTCTAGATTTCTATTGCTTTAGATTCTAGTCAACCAGGAAGGTTCTGAAAAGGCATTAGGAGCCCTGGCCTGTGTGCCAAGGAAGGACAAAGCCTGCAGGAAGGAGTGAGTTCTGCTTCCTCTTGTGCCCTCAGTGCAAATCATGGTGCTGGCACATGGTTGTTGCCAATAAAGTTTTTTGAGAAAATGAAAATGGTCCTCTTAGCCTCAGCTTAAGGGTAAATTATCTTCCACAGCTTGGAAACCAAGAAATCCTAAAAATTCATGTCCAAGAATCAAAAGCTAGTGTAGGGCCAGGTTATGTGAGATTAATAAACGTTTCGGAATGTTTCATAAATGAATGGTGCATAAATGAATGATTTCTCTCTCCAAAGTATCTGGAGGCTGGGCTACATTCCTGTGATCGCTCCCTGCCAGATTTTCTGATGTATTTCCATGTCTGTGTGCCTCTGCTTAGAAGCTTCTGGCTTAGACAATTCAGGCCTGAAGACAAAGCTTAGCCATGTGGAATGAGGCAGTTAGTAATTCCTTGTTGAAAATTACAGTAATGGCTTTTTTAAAAGTCCAGGATATATTTTCCTCTTTTCTTTGTATTTCTTCCAGTAAACAAAAGTATTTAAACAAACCTAAGTTAAGTGTCTGGGTTGTTTTGGTTTTGTTTGTTTGTTTTCCCTCTTTTGCAGGAAGACAGTTCTCCAGACACACCTTCTTTAGAAATCAAGTGCCTAAAATTTTCTACATTCAGGATTTAGCATTCTGTATTTGTGGAAGATGCTAAAAATAGGTGCATTGGCCATACTATCCGAGCTTTAGAATGGAAGTGTCTGTGTAAGCTCACAGACAGGTCTTCCAAAATATTGCAGGCTGCCGGCTCTCAAGTACGACTGGGATTCACTTTCTCAGGAGAAGGAGACCATTTCTGATCCTGAACCCCCACCTGGTTATGCCTCACTGTTGACTTCCGTACCTGCCCACAGCAATATGCGTTGGCTTTGGCATGTGCAGGACCCTGCACCACAATCAATGGAGTGCATTGTTTCACAGCCGGGCACCTGCACAGCAGGCTCAAACAATGAGGCCATACCAAGAACCCCTCCTTTCACCTCAGGGCATCCACCGTGAAAGAAAACTTGTTGAAGCCTGGAAGCCCACTTGCATCATAATTAGACTGCTTGGCCAACAGTTAACCAACAACATCTCCAGGTGAACACACGAAGCTATTTCCAAATCTCAGGTACCTACAAAGCCATCGACCAGGGCAGCCTTAGCATCACATTTGTGTTCCCCTTGCCTCTGAATGAATGTTAGGTGTGAAGAATGCAGGGTGCTGCGAGGGGCTGGAACTCCGCCTTATGACTTCTGGGAGGGCACAGACACCCCGAGGCCATCTCAGATCTGTCAGATCATCATGATGGCACCCAAGAACCTACCTGGACCAGGTCTTAGCCAGAGCCACGAAGTAACAACATTCCACACTGCAGAAGCACATTAACACTGAGGTGTTAGTGTGCTGTTATGACAATACAGTTTAATTTTTAAATGTGTCAGACTTTTAAATACCTTTTCTTTATCTGTTTTATTTATTTGAATTTAAAAGTCAGGACATAAAGGTAATGACCATGGTTTTTGTAGTCAGGCAGACCTGGGTTCTAATCTTGGGTCCACCATACCACGGATGCATGAATTTGGAGTCGATTGCTTAATCTTTGAAACTCCCTTTTTATGTGCAAAATCAGGATAATTATAGTCAAAATATTATTGACAATTAAATAATATATGTAAAATATTTAGTATAGGCCCTGACCCACAGTAATAGATCCTTAATAAATACTCTATTATTTTAACATAAGCTCAATAGTAAAATTATTAAAAATATGATGGTAGACTAACTGATGAAATATTGAGTTTTGAATGTCCACCTTCACCAAAACTTAAAGAAGCTTATAATTTTGAAGTTGAAATTGATGACCAGACTGTTTCACTCCACATACAAGTAAATCATAAAACACAACTGTCACTGGTGATTTTAATCTCTAGTTCAACTTTGGGGTTCCGAAAATCCTAAAAATCTTGAAGTTTTATAGTATTAAAAAAAATGACCCTATGATTTCACCAAATGTGCACCAAATTGGATGCGATTTAAATCTCTTTCCACACTATTTGAACAAGTCACCTCATCTCTCCATGCCTCAGTTTTCTCATTGATAAAACAGAAATATTATTAGTACTTACCTTTCATGAATCATATGAGAATTAAGTAAGTTAAAGAGGTCAAATCCTTAGCCCAGGGCCTGACTCGGTAGTCATTCCACAAATGTTAGCTATGTGCCCTCTATATTCCTGCTGACAACACTGTGTCCCTCTTGTTTGAAATCTTGCCTCACTCTATCATCCTCTCTTCTGTACCTTTGTCACTACTGTGGGAAAATCTTGGTATTGGTGGCTTAGTGGTGATTTCTAACACGTGCTATTACTTTGACTTATTTCTACATACAAACCTCCTTTAAACTGGATGGAGAATGTGCCCTGAGACTTCTCACCAGAGGGGCAACCTGTGGGGACAGAGCCACAGAAACTGAAAACAAGGTGGTTTCAGAAAGCACCGAACCTGGAACGGCCCATGTGGATTTCATTAGCACCAGGCAACACACTCACAGTTTATTAAGGACTCCCAGTGAGGATGTAAGCTAGAGCAGAACACAGTTTTGATTTCAGGCTATCCAGACAAGAGGCCAGTGAGAAAATGAACACACTCTCTCCCAGGCCCAATGGGTTTCTGTTCTCAGAGAGGCGCGATCCTTCCAGTACTCTGAATTTGGTGGTAGACCTTTTAGCCCAAGCTTACAATAAATCTGAGTCTTTTATGTTTAAGAAATGTACTTACACATGAAGTTTTATAAGGACATAAAGGTTACCTATACTTACATGTTTAACTCATTAATCAAAAAATAAGACCAGACAAAATAGAACTGCTTTGAAAAACTGAACATACATTTTTGTTGTATTTGTGAAAAATCCACAAATGTGACAGAAAAAGTCAAGAACATTTAAGAGCCTTTCATCTATATTGTATTCCATCTACTCTAGTTAATGAACGGCTAATACTCTTGATGACCATGGAGCTGGAGCTAAAATGTAAAATGGATAGGTATATAATAAAACGTTTTGTGGTCTTAATCCTTTCTTACAACCTATAAGTGACATTCACAGTTTTCTGTTTATCTCTTTATTTTTTCCTAATTTAATGATTCTTACTTTTCCCAGGCTATATCTCTCTTATACATTAAATGTCTGAGTTCATTAAATATTTTTATTTAATGTGGTTGATTACATTATAGTTTATGCATAGACTTCCTTCCAAATGAAGGAAGCAAAGGTGAATACTAATTCCTTTCCTTTTTCCTGCACGTGTTGGCAATAACATATAAAGTAAAATTAATTAGGCTTACCCTCTGACTCCTTAATGTGTTTTCCTGAAAACGTCTCTGCAATAAAAACATGTTTATGTTTACAAATAAGGCAGGATATGTCTTTGTCTGTTACTATTATCTAATCTGAACACTAACTTGGAACTGATTACTTCACTAAATTATGAAACAACCCAAGCAAAATTTCACAAACAAAAGTTCACTGTTAAATTAATGGAAAGGCCGAAATTATGCCCATGTATTCCCATTTCTTGCACTTTCTTAAAATTCCAGTTTACATTGAGTTTTGCATGCCACATTATTTAATAGAAATCAGCTTTCTGGAACAGAAAAATCAACTATTATTCTTTGATTCAACCAGTGTCTTTTATTTAATAAATCAAGTGCTAATTATGTGGTAATTACAAAATAAGAATTAATATTTTGGATAATTTAGTTTTGCAAACACTAAGTTGTTTATGTGTTTGTGTTTTTATAAATTAGACAAAGAACTACAGTATAAACGTGTATTAAGCTAACTTTAAAATATTTTAATTTGGATTTATAATGAGAAAGTTCCATCATTGTCACTCTCTTATATGTTTCTTGGATACATGTGTAAAGCCACTTTGTTTTTGCATTAATAAAGAGAATTTTGATTCTGGAATAGTAAAAGGTGAAAATTGGGAGAAACATGAGGGCTGTCGGGGGGAAAATCCAGGCATTGTCAATATAACAAGAGTAGTTACACGGCTGGATAGTTTCTGGACAGCCTTCATGTGATTGGTGTAGGATGGCCTTGACTCAGTAGTCTAAGTCTTTCTTTCTGAGAAAACGCTTTTCCCTCTACATCATACAGGGTACTGGGCCACTGATACATGTGGTGAACATGGAGTCAGTGCAGACTGGGCCATAGAACCATGCAGATTCCACGCATTTTCCTCAGCAATCACACTAACAGAGGTGAGGGAGGCAGAAAGGATACTTCTGTGGGAGACAAACCGCCCCAGCTGTCGCGGTTTAATGTGAAGTCCCCACCCTCCCTGTTTGTCAACTCTGCCTACTCAACACAGTGATGCTACCCGCTCTGTCCCCATCAGTATCCCTTGCATTGTTGAACCCTACAGTAAAACGTTGCACACCACAAGGCTTCTTCATCATTAAGACAGAAGGACCATCTGTCTTAAAAATCATAGTGGT
>PVKE010020236.1:25000-27677 GCA_004027555.1 Craseonycteris thonglongyai
CCATGTCTTTATGTACAGTCTCCTTCACTGCCTTTTCTTTCTTTCTTTCCTTAGACAAGCCTCAGTCGCTCATGTCACTCCGGAGGAAACACTTGCGAGGCACTGTGAGTGGTGGGCTGCAAAGCAACGTAACAAAGCTGAACAGTGCCACAGGACGGGGTGGGGGCTGGAGACATGAGCCCTGCTCCTGCCCTTGGGTGACTCTCACCATCCGGAAGCTCTGCATTCTGGGAAAGGGAGGGGCGTGCAAGACCTGCAAAAGTGGGGCCCTTAGAATATACTTCCTGGTAAAGTAGGAGGCCAAAAAATGAATTTGAGACCATATAGGTGTGTGTGTGTGTGTCTGTGTTATTTATAGTGTTCTTAATAGTTTTATTTCAGAAAGGAGAAAAAATAGATTACAAAATCAAAAAGCAACACTTGAACGATTTGTATTCAAGAGGCAGGCAGGAATACCCACAGGGTGTAACTTCTTTAGCTAGAACTGCTTGCTCATTCACTGGCAACATAGAGAGCGAGTCTGCTGTTAAAAAATACCGTGTGTCCTGTGTGGTTGATGTGTTCACCTGATAGGCTAAAGATGCATGAAGAGCTCCACTGAGATGGTACAGGGCAAGTATCACAGAAATGGTTGGACTTACTTTTGAACTTGCACTACTTGGATCCCGCTGTGCTATTCAGCATTGGGGCTAACAAACTGAATGGGTAAGTTGAAAACAATTCTCAGGCCCATAAGCGTTGTTCCAAATTATTCACTATCAAATGATACGCTGTGAAAACAATGGACAGTTTATTTTATCAGGTCGGGGCCTGCAGGGAGGGGGTCGCGGGGCTCCTCATGAGAACCCACCATGTGTCACTAATTCTGAAAGATTTTCCTTCTAGTAATGAACTCCCTCAAAGGAACTGGAGGTGGTGCCTAATAAAACCAGTCTCCATCCCCCTCTATGCCCCAGATGAAGCTAAATCAAATATATATTTGAGGTACCATCTCTTAAAAGAATCCCATCAGCATCTAATGGGCTTAATCCATCCACAGGAACACTAATTTCTTAAAATTCCCTATTTCCATTCTGGTTCTCCGTTTAAAAGGGCAGATCAAAAGAAAACGTAACAAGATTTATTTTTTGTTCCATAAAAGTTGAGCTTTGATTTTCATCTGTAAGTCCAAATATATTTAATAATAGCAACCCTTGGTTTAATCTTCTGAATGTATAAAAAAAGAAATTTTAAGCATACTGCCATCCATTTGAAGTAGTGAGTCACAGGTAAGTCATCCAAGATCACTGATGAATTGAAGAAATGGGGAGAGAAGTGGTGGGGGAAAGATACGGGGGCATTTTCCCCTCCAGTGGGATGACACCCCCAAAGTGCGAAACATCCACTATGTAGATATTTCAACAAATATCTTTGCCAAATAGGAGGCAGGCTCAATCTCCACTGTGGATCTGAAACTCTCAAGAAAAACTACCACCACCAAAAAGAAAAGAAAAAAATTATAGAGAAAAAAAAAGACAGTTTGTTTTAAGCCGAGTCTGCCTCCGGGAGAATTTATTGTGTTCACTTGCTCTGACTGTTTTTGTCATGAAAACCAGAAATGAATTCAGCTTGCACCCCAGGTGGGAATTTAGAGAAGGGGGAGCCTATGTAAGTTGAAGTTTGTCACAGTAGGCAGAACAGTCGCTTTGCAGCCCTGGCCCATCTCAGGGCACACTGCTTCACAGCTACACTAAAGTGTTAAAAATCCTCCCCCCACCCCAGAATATATATATATGTATATTAAAAACAATCCCCTGTCCATTTCTCAGTACACAAAAGGACCTCATCACACTGCAAAAATAGCAGTACCCACTTTGGTCAATTAAAACAAACAAACAAACAAACAAACAAACAAACAAAAGAAAGAGCATACATTATTTTTTTTTTAAATCTGTGTACTTACCTATAATAACCAATACAGCTAAAAGCACTACCTACATAGGCAAAACTTGGTATTGCATAATTCGTATAAATTTGAAACCCCTCCCCCCAAATATTAATTGGAAGATGAAAAACATGAAAGGTTAATAGAAAAAACACCAAAATACTGAAAATATTGCTGGTCGATTACAATTTTTAAGCGGCAACTATACACAGCCATGATATGCTTTATAAATGTGAGATAAAGGTATAACTGTCTAAAAAATCCATGATGTCACACATTTTTCTTCGTCTGGAGTACAAAATATTTTGTCATAAAAATGGTAAAGATTTAAAATGATAATAAATGCAGCAAAACAAGTGTAGTGATGTCACTTTTTTGATTTTTTGTGGGTTTTTTTGTTTTTTGTTTTTTAGATTTCAAGGCAAGGCACGTAATGTGGACATTATATTTTCGTGCAAATTAGGATTACTGGAAAGAGTATTTTTTAATTAAAATTTTAAGAGACATAGAGGCAAAATGTGTCTGCCCATGCACACTACAGATCTGTCAATACAAGAAATTTGTTGAACAAGGCTAATGTCTGAAAGCACCATGCAAGTTTTCAGCACCCTGATTACATTTGTTTTCTCAAGAGTGCGTTTTTATATCCTACACCCTGGCGTTCCCAGTTTGTAAACTGTAAGCTTTACCCTTGTGACATGGATTTGCCTGCCTCTGTCTCTATAATGCAGATTTTATAGAACCTTTTGTATA